>OZ012659.1:95053204-95207849 GCA_963942545.1 Oxycera nigricornis
AGCTAGTAGTGGTAATATGCCGGTTCTAGACCGGAAGTGAACTGTCAAAATCCGATGACGTCATCACCCAGACCGGAAGTGAACTGTCAAAATCCGATGACGTCATCACCACCGGAAGTGAACTGTCAAAAGGTCCTTGACACCATCTTAGTGAACTGTCAAAAGGTCCTTGACGCCATCTTGGTGAACTGTCAAAAGGTCCTTGACCCCCAAATAACCGCGCCCACAAAACCGCAAGCCTATTACGTCATCAACCGCAATCAAGCCGATGAGGGCATTAACCCCTTCTCCCCCGCTCTCTCTCTACCACTCTCTCTCTCTCTCTCACACACACACACACACACACACACACACACACGATCTTACCCACACCGGTGTTGCCACACCTAATTTTACACCCCCGCGATCCCACCCGATCCCACCTTTCACCGACGACACTGTAAATTCCACGCCTCATCACTTTCACGTTTTTTCGGAGACACTTATTTGTTTGCCACGTCCAATTTCGAATTTCCCACGAGCGAATTACAGAGCCGGAGGTAAGTTTTCAATATTCTGCTTTATAGACGAAATTGCGTTGACAAGAGACATTTGTATCTAATTAATGTGTATGTGGTTTTTTATGCGAATTCGAATGAAGCAATTAAACAAAAAACACTGTAAATTGCACGCCGCGTCACTTGCACTTATATTTCCGAGACACTTTATTTGTTTGTGGCGGCCAACTTCAAATTTCCCACGAGCGAATTACAGAGCCGGAGGCAAGTTTTCAATATTGTGGGTTTAAAACGAAATTGCGTTGATAAGAGACATTTGCATCTAATTAATGTGCATGTGGTTTTTATTTGAATTCGATTGAAGCAATTAAACGAAATACCGTTGATAAGAGGCATTCGTGTCTATTTAGTAAGTTTGTGGTTTTTTTATTCAAATTCGTTTCGCGCCATGGCGAAATCAAATGAAATAACGCCGATAAGCAGCATTCGTTTCTAATTAATGTGCATGTGGTTTTTATTTGAATTCGATTGAAGCAATTAAACGAAATACCGTTGATAAGAGGCATTCGTGTCTATTTAGTAAGTTTGTGGTTTTTTTTATTCGAATTCGTTTCGCGCCATGGCGAAATCAAATGAAATAACGTTGATAAGAGGTATTCGTTTCTGTTTAATAAGTTTGTGGTTTTTTTGAAATCGTTTTGCGCTATGACGAAATGTTGTCCGTGAAATAGACAACTGTCCGAAAGCCGATAAGAATTTTCGAACACGCGTTTGACCGCATGCAAAATAGACAGCGACGGCACACGCGATTTGATAAAAGCATGCGGTTACGTTTCATTCGAGTGATATATTGCTAAAAAAAAGCCGCAAGTATAATAGAAAATGGGCTATATAAAGAGCCCCGAAATTTGAATGAAGACCATAATTAATTACTTCGGAGAAAAGGTGAGTATACTTTATTTTAATTTAAGCTTTCGCTTTTAATTAAAGGTTTCGATTAGAGCCATGTTTGAAAGCAACGAATACAGCACGCCGATTGTGGTGGAGGATGATGACGTTGACGTCCTCAAGGAGCTGAACACATTAAACTACAAGCCGCTCCTCAAGGTAAAAGAGATGGACCCCTACAAATCATACCGGATTGCGGGCGCAAAAAGATGCAGCACCGAGTTCGGCGAATCCATACTGGTTGAGTTGGACGAGTTCCAGCTTTTCCTTCCAGCTAGGTATCGAAACCTAACGCAGGACGTGCTGCATCAAATGAACGCCGGCAACATTTGCGTGTCAAGAGGGCCCGCCCTAGGAAAAAGCTACGCGCTTTTTTTTACAAATTACAACCCCTAAAATGTTAAACACAAATTTTTAAATAAAAACATATTAAAAGAAAAAAGAACACTTGTTATTATTACTTTATTCAATTTTCATTGTATAAAGTTGTTTTACATTTCTAGCATCGATTAGTTCGACATCGGTTTTATAATCTACATCCTGAGCTCGAATGAATTCCACTTCACCATTGCTAAGAATTCTTTCTTTCATGTATTCGCGATATTCATAGCATTTTATATTCAGTGTTTTCATTTCATAGTTGCTGTCATAAGTGCAACGGATTGTAAGAATCAAGTCGTCTTGGAATTGTAGTTGGAAGTGTCTGTAAAAAGGTCGTTCACTTTCAATAATTCCTGCAATTTCACGCTCTTTTTTAAGTAAATCCTGCCTAAAACCTTCAATTGCCTCTTGAACGGTGACATATTTAGTTTCTTCTCTCGCAGTTATTGTTGTGCTGTTCAAAGTTGTATTTTCTAGTGTTGAAATGGTAGATGTTGCTAGCTCCCGAGCATCTTCAGCCGAACTATTCAACCCATTGTTGAATTTTAATAATTGGAACGATAATCCAATTTGTACCGTCTCATTACTAGGTAGCTTTAATGCAAACTCCAAATTTCCTTTATTTCCAGCAGACTCATTTAGTATTATAGGTATCACCCCCGCATGGACTGCACTAAACAATACACACACAAAAAGGGCGCAAAAGATTCCTCCACGCATATTGAATTGCTCGTATTTGATAGGACGATTGGAAGAACAACAGATGCTCAATGATCTAATTTCATAAAACAAAGGGTTTTATAGTGCTTCCCCCACTCCTCCTCCAAGCCACTTCCAATGGTATAAATTTGAATCGTTGAGTTAACTTTCACGCAGTCACACACATAGACACACAAGATCATTAAATATGGATGGGAAAAAATTTTTGGTTGACACAATATCACGAAATCGGAAATTTTGTGTTTGTGGATCGGGATGGTTGTCGTTTAGAATTGTGAATTTAGTGATATATAATAGACACATGGAGGTATTTATGACTCCCGAAAACGGCGCAAGAAATCTTATATTGACAACGAGAATTGAAGAGATCCCCCGGAGCTGTCAGCTTGAATTCAATTTCAAACCCTTTCAACACGTTAAAATTGAAGTGATAGGTGATATTTTTTTTGTTAAGCCGATGTAATTTGTTCTAAAACTATAACTTAAGGTGGAGAAATCACAATTATTGGGAAAGTTATCGATGGCCTCAGTAACTATAAAACTCCAAATGGCTTCCCACTGGGATGTTCATTCTCTGTTGAAGAAGACTGGGCGCTAAGCGAGAAATTAATGAATATGGAATCGCAGAGGGCAGGAGAGGAAAGATTTAAAAAGAACTTGCGGGGAAAATCTAATGTTTTCAATTCCAAACGAGTTGTTGACATTTTAATGGAAATGGATATAACACCACCCAACGACCCCTATGAACCAGCTATTGAACAGAATTTTTTTAGTAAATAAGAAGCTGCCCACGAGTAACAACCACACCATGGATTTGGAAAACTATTTGTCCTTTTTGATTAAATACAGCCGCATATTGTTGGAAGAACATCGCGAAGAAATCATGAAAGATGTATTATTTCTAATGTCATATTACAAAACGGACGAAACAAATTCAATTCACGGAAGACACTTTATCAGCTGTCCTTGGTCTAAAGACGACGCAACATCCGGGCCGGATACATGCGCCTGCCACAGTGTTTATCGAAAACGCAACAACATTGAAAAACTTATAAAATTTTATAAAAGACTAAGAAATGAGAGATGTGAAAATTTTTTGTATTAAAATGTTTTTCTTTATTAATCAATAAAATATAATATATTATGATAAATCTGATTTTTTAATCCAGGAATTATGTTGGGTTGGAAAGCCCAACCATTTAACATATAATTTATCTCCAGCTCGTTTTAAAACCCTTTCCACGAGGTACAGGTGAGGGTGTTTCGTTTTTAGCAATTCGTTTTCATAAAATCCTCCCTGTATGCGTTCGCCCTTATAATCTGCAAGCAAATATGTTGTTGGATTTGTGTTGTTTACAGCTTGCACTGTGAAAATTTCAGTTGTCCAGTTCGGAGTATACCCCTTCTCGAAAACATGTTTGTATTTACTGATGCGGACAAAATCACCTATTCTAAATTTGGGTTTCGAAAACACCTTTAAATTACTATAAACGGTTTTTAACAAGAGCCCCTCGTTTGAAGCATTCACATCGCAGGGCTTCAATTTGATTGTCCTATGCATTGTGTTGTTATACTTGTCTGCCAAATTTTGGACGTTATCAATCCACTTATAAGATCCACGTAGGCTAAACTCCTTCCACATCATTCCCTTCAAGGTTCGATTAAAGCGCTCAACTATCGAAGCCTTGAGGGAGCTGAACGTTGAATAATGATTGATGTTGTGACTTTGCATTAGTTTTTGAAATGGTTTGTTATAAAATTCTTTTCCAAGATCACTTTGCACATTTTTGGGGATTCGCGAGGAGTCAAAAAATATGCTTTCCATTGCGCCAGCCACCTCAATTCCACGTTTTGTTTTTAATGGAATGACCCAAACAAATTTTGAAAACGAATCGATTACGGTAAGCAAATAGCGATATCCTTTATTATTGGTAGAATATGTGCCCATTTCCACCAAATCAATTTGCCACAAGTCGTCGAGACCCTTTATTATAACCCGCCGCCGTTTGAAATTTTTCCTTGCTGCCTTATGCAATTCTTCAACCAGTTCTCGCTTGCTCATTATCAGCTGTGTCTCTATTTGTCTTTCAAAATAACTGTGGGTGTTGGAGCGATCACCAAATCTTCGTCATCATCATCTCCATCCCGGGCAACATCTAATGATTCTTCGCCGTCCTCCAACTTTTTATTGTGTTTTAATGTTAGCACATCAATTGATTTTGTGTTTTGAGAAACACTGTCGCTTGTCTGCTGAATAACCCCTTCCAGTTCTTTCTTCAATTTTTCAATCTCTTTATCAACATAGGCCTTTGTTGTAGCATCTTGTAACTGTACGGGATCTCCCAAGTTTTCAATTAATTTACCCCCCAAATCAAAGTTTCCGCTGTTGGCCAAGCTGAATCCAACACCCGGAAGACCGCGCTCTCCCCGCATAGGTTTTGCGCGCTTGCTTACAAAACGGCCAAACTTATCAACGCTCATGATCGTAATAATCGATTTCTCATTCGCCAAAACTTATTTAAAGAATTGCGTCGACCTCTTTCAGTTCTTCAATAATTGACACTATTTCGTTATTGTGATTGGAATGGCCGGCTTGCTGGGAAGAAACAAGTAGCCTCAATCTTTCCACCAATTCGTTGGGATCATCCCAGTACACATAATTGGGCTTTTGATTATTCACAAGCATAAGCCCGCTTCCCCCTTTGCCCCCAATAAGCTTGCTAACGATTCTTTTATACTTTTCGCCACCATTACCTTTGATTCTACTATTGGCATCATCAACAACAGTGCGATAAACATTTGATTTTTGAAGAATATCTTTGTAGTTTTCTAAATCTTTTGGTTTGTATTTACTTGGGTTTTTCATGAAAATCAATTCGTAGAGCCCCCGAGATGCCCGATACTCAATACCTCCAATATCAATTGCATGTTCTTTGAATTCCATATCCAAAACACCCACCCGAAATTTGTTGGAGCGCTCATCGAATTTGGGGCCATAAGTTTTATCAAGATTCCGACTATTATTCATATATTCTTTGATGTAATATGCCGATAAAGATTTTGAATCGTTTAACGATTCACTCAAACTCGAAGAGATCGGAGATGTTTTTACAGTTTTTATGGGTGTACTGTATTGAACTGGCGCCCGCAATCGCTTCAAAGAAAGAGGTTTATTTGGTGTTATCATTGAGGGGGAATGTTGTATGAATGAAACAGCATCCTCATTATCGTTATCATCAGAATTGTCTTGTAATCGTGGATCAGCCGAAGACAGCTCCCCCTTCATTCGGCTTTTTACTTTTTTACTAAATTCTTCGCCTGTTTTCTCTTTAATTTCTTTCAATGGCTCACTAATAGATTTAAATGTTGCTTCCAACATTAGCTCGTGTTCCGTTTTTCCGGTTTTCAACGCTTTATATTTTTTCCGCACATCATTTGATGCCTTTATGATATTTTTAAGTAGTTTTGAGCTCATTATGAGTTGACACCAGACGTTAAAAAATAGATGATGAAGACCACGCGTATACCAACTTGTCACCAGCTTGTAACCAGCTTGTAACCAACCTGCAACCAATTCGCAACCAACTTTGAGCTCAGTTTTCCACCAATGTGTTTCTCGGTAATGAAAGCACACAGGGCGTGCATTATTGTTTTATACTTTAATGAATATGTCGAACCCCCGTCTATAGCGCCCCACACCAATAGAACAATCTTTATTAATAACCAAAAACCCATATTTATCGCTCCAGCAATCAGCAGCCATGTTTCTAAATTTATCGAACGACAAGTCTGTATTCACATGATCACTGTATACATGCTTTAAATTTTGGTCATCCTGTTTAAACAATATTATGAAGTTTGCGTTGTCTCTAATCAAATGCTTGGGTATATGCGTATACGTTTGACACAAGTAGAAACTGTCAATGCTTTTGTGTCGCCCCATACAAAAGTACGATCTCATGTTATTCTGTTTCTCACAAGCGACGTCATCAAATATGAAAACAGAGTTTCTTTTGGCGTCGCTTGGATCTATTACCTCGTTATTTTCGGTGAATGTATAATATCCCAGGCCCTTAATGGGCGACACAACACGCTTTAAATACTCATATTTTGGTTGATACAACGACTTTGAATACAGATAAATATTCTCAAACTTCAAACCGTTCGGATGTAAGAGCAAGCTTAGCATAATATTGGTTTTACCAGAACTCGAAGGACCGACAATTATCGCTCGAATGTCATTTGGTAAAAGCACGCTATGTTTTATCCTCGCTCCGTGGCGATTATCACCAAAATCGAAATTTTCAATGCCTAGCTTTGCTTGTTGTTTTACTAGCTTCATTTTGTGTACTATGATACAACCACACATAAATACATTGTTTTATAGGGTTTTTCAATCTATTTGCAACGAAGGCCCGCAGCAAAAGGTTGTACATAATATAATATAATGATTGAATTTGCCCGAAAATCAATTAGTAACTCACGAAATTCCACCGGAGGAGGTTTAATAAATACACTCATCAGCAATCTACCATTCGAGCTACATATACCGGGCTATAATTTTTGTGGTCCAGGCACAAAACTACAAAAGCGTTTAGCTAGAGGCGATCGCGGTGTGAATCTACTTGATGAGGCGTGTCGAGAGCACGACATTGCCTACTCCAAACACAAAGATACTTTAAACAGAAACATCGCGGATAGAATTTTAGCGGAAAAGGCGTGGAACAGAGCAACTTCAAATAACGCCAACTTGGGCGAGAGGACAAACGCCTGGCTGATTACAAACGCCATGAAAACTAAAGTGAAGTTGGGAATGGGGTGCATAAAGAGAGAAAGGCGAAAGCAGAGGAAACCGAACAAAACTTTATTTAAATCGGCCCTTAAAAACATAAATATTGTATTGAAGAGGAAAAAGCCGGAAAGCATATCGAAAACAATCAAATTGGCTATGAAAACTGCAAAAGATGTTATTGGAACAAAAAAATCTCTAGTTGAAACTCCGCGGATCATACCAATTCCGAAAGTTGGTGGTATTTTACCCCTCATTCCAATATTTGCTGGACTTTCAGCACTTGGAGCGTTAGTTGGCGGCGCATCACAAATCGCAAAAGCTGTTAATAATGCAAAAAATGCAAAAGAACAACTGGCAGAAAGTGTGAGACACAATAGACAAATGGAAGCCGTTGCGCTTGGGAAGGGGCTTCATCTGAAACCATATAGGAAGGGGCTAGGGCTTTACTTAACTCAACCATCAAAAAACTTCTAAGACGGCTGCCCCGTAGAGCGTTAACCGAACTCGATATATTCAAATTCGCTGAAAACATTCCCTACTTTCGTGGTGTATTTATGCGCGATCAGCTGCCAAAGCATCCCTGGTATACGGAGTGTGGCGTAATAAATTTGGATATTTCATCGGGCCCCGGCACCCATTGGGTAGCGTACTACAAACACCAAGATCATGTGGAATATTTTGATAGCTTTGGAAATTTGCATCCGCCAAAAGAAGTTATTTCCTATCTTGGTTCAAATATCAAATACAACTATAGCCGATATCAAGACTTTGACTCGGTGATATGTGGACACTTGTGTTTAAAATTTCTATATGATTGTGTTAAAATCTATGAAAAATAAATATAAATATTAAAAGATATAGAAATTGTTGTTTAGTATGGTTAATACAACATCATAATAAGCATGTCGATGACCTTGATTTTGAGTGGAATCACTTCTACATTAACCGCTGAATATTTTCCTCCCTTGGAATTGGCTGGCGACTATGTATGCGGTTTGGTTGACTTTCAAACATATAACTCCATTCCAAATGTTGATAACGAGAATAACCTTTTTCATATTGGAAATGAAGAAATTGAGATACCAGTCGGGTCTTATGAAGTTGACGATATTGCTCTTTACATAGAAAAAGAGCTGGAAAGAAGGGGAAAAAGGTATGCGCTAAAAATTAAAGCAAACAACAACACTCTCAAGGCAGAAATAAAAAGTAGTGAGACAATATACTTTAATCGGATGCGAACGGTTGGTAAACTATTGGGTTTTAAGGATGTGGTTCTACACCCTACCAAAACACACACTTCAACACTACCTGTTAACATTATAACGGTGAATGCAATTCGTATAGAGTGCAACATAGTCACCGGCTCGTATATTAACAACACCATTGCACACACTATTCATGAATTTTCACCAGACGTTGGTCCAGGGTATAAAATAATTGAAGCCCCGAAAAGTCTCATTTATTTGCCGCTGAATACCCGTGAAGTAAGGTTCTTGGAGCTAAAAATATTGGATCAAGACGGACAACTTGTTAATTTCCGCGGCGAAACCATTACCGCTCGCCTTCACCTGAAACCAGCATAAAATGTTGATATATAACCAAGATGCTGGTTCTCTTTCCACCAGTGTACAATCAGTGTCTACTTCTTCAACATCGAAAAGAAAAACACCAAGTGTTGTTGTTGGAAAAGCACACTTAACACAAGCAAATAAGTTATTTCTACAATCACTGGGATTTCATTTAAAGAAGGAAAAATGACGCATTTACTCAACATTACTAACCAGCCTGTGTTTAACGAAGATATTATAAAGAAGGAGTATCACACCTATACACCATTTTCGACAGCATACAAAAACAGCGATGAAATCAGAATTTCTATTCAACATCAAGACTTGTATCTACTACCAAACGAAAGTTTTCTATACATTGAGGGCGCAATAACTTCAACAGAAGGAACAAAATTAGATGCCGCCAGTTCTGTTCTCAATAATAATTGTATATCTTTTCTTTTCGAAGAAATGCGATACGAATTGAATGGAATTGAAATTGATCGTACCAGAAGTTTGGGGGTCACAACCGCCCTGAAAAATTATATTTCTCTAAGCAAAAATGAAAGTGAAATGCTACAAAATGCTGGCTGGTCGCCGGAAAAACATTGTAAAGTTCCTGATTCGTTTTTCAACTTTTGTGTTCCGCTGAAAATGCTGCTTGGTTTCGCAGAAGATTACAAAAGAGTTGTTGTTAACGCACGTCACGATTTGATCTTAATTCGGTCTAGGACCGATAATAATGTTGTTAATACAACAAAGGCTTATGACGTGTCCATTCATAAGTTGTTATGGCGAATACCACATATAACCGTATCTGATGCTGAACGACTAAATTTTCTCAACATTATAAAAGTCGGGCGTCCAATACAAATCAGTTTTAGAAGTTGGGATATGTACGAATATCCCATATTACCAGCAGCATCTAGTCATCACATTTGGACTGTGAAAACTTCTTCACAGCTTGAAAAACCCCGATTTATAATTTTCGCATTACAATCAGAAAAAAATAATTTAAAGGAAAAAGATGCAACTACATTTGATCACTGCAATTTAACAGACATCAAAGCACACTTGAACTCTGAAACCTACCCATACGAGGATCTTAATCTGAAATTCGATCGCAACCGATACGCACTATTGTATGACATGTACACCAAATTCAAACGATCATACTATAATCAAGATTCTCCTCCGCTATTAGATTGTGAAAAATTTAAAAATTTAGCTCCCATGGTTGTTATTGATTGCTCGTTTCAAAATGAAGCCTTGAAAACTGGTCCTGTTGATGTAAAGATAGAATTTAGAACATCAAGCATGTTTCCGCCAAAGACAACAGCATTTTGTCTATTGCTCCACGATAGAATTGTAGAATACAATCCGTTGACTAGCGAAGTTAGGAAATTGTTGTAGATCGGTTAAAATAAGAAAAAATGTGTTGTGTGTGAAAAAGCAAAATAAAGTATATTTTTTTTTATATCAATAAAATTATCGATTTATTATTTTATGCTATTGTAAGCTGAGATTCGTGTTTCTTGGGGCAGCTGCAGCATTTGTTCTATTTTTTGATATTCTGAAAGCATACAAGCCGCATTCTGATTTCCATCCACAACAACAACGGGTATGCTGTTTGTTTGGGGCTTATTTTCGATTAACCAGTTCTCGTGGTGTTTGTGTAGGCTTTGTAAATACTCCATTGACACAAATTCTTCTTCGGCGCGGGCTCGTTTTCTTATTCGCTCATATGCTACCTCCGGAGATGTTTGAATATAAACTATAAAGACGCTTGTTTGGTGTGTTTTTAAAATATTTTCATCTGTAGCTCACCAATAAGATTGGCGTTAATCTTAAAGTTTTGTTCCATCAGATTATGGGTTTCTAATAGAACGCATCGCATTTCGTCATCTATTCGTCCAGCCTCATATAGACATTCTATGAAGCAATATCTAAAAAAACTAAAAAATGTTGGAGCCAGAAATCATTAACGCACCTTGAGCTGTACAAAGAGCGCTCCATTAGTTTAAACTTCTTGTCTGTTGATCGCATATGCATTTCAAACATGGTTAAAGTAATAT
Source organism: Oxycera nigricornis (assembly GCA_963942545.1). Classification (NCBI taxonomy): domain Eukaryota; kingdom Metazoa; phylum Arthropoda; class Insecta; order Diptera; family Stratiomyidae; genus Oxycera; species Oxycera nigricornis. The sequence goes on from OZ012659.1 coordinate 95,064,165, forward strand.
AATTCTGTGTAGGTATTACCCATCGTTCTGGATCCTTATAAAACAAATCCTAAAATGTTTCATATAAACGTTTGGGTTTAATATGAGAATATGATGCTACACACCAATAGGTTGTATCCCCCCACATTTTGCCATTTTTTAAGTGGTTCATACATCAAGCATACATCATCAAATTTATTGAAATGATTTAGAAGAGTGGATTTTCCACATCCAATATTTCCTTCAACTAAAACAACGAACGGTTCGTGTTTTTGCCCATTATCTTTGAGGAAAAAAAACGCCTTTTTTTTATAAAATACAATGCTGTTATTATTTTCATATCAAATTTCACAATGTCCCCAAGCATATGTGCTAACTTTATCCTCCCTAATTAGTCTCTTATCGTCTAAGCTGCTTAAAGCTATCTTATTAATACACTCCGTATATATTTTATGAAGTTTTGATCTAAATACATACATGTCTCCTCTATAAATTTTATTCCTATACAAACACTCTCTATAATTATCTATACTCAATCTATCCACTGCAGTTTTCTTAACGCCTTTTGCCTTTTTTATTGTTTTTTCCTGATCAATACTTAATGAATACATTTTTGCTCTTAGCCCTATAAATTCGTTTATTATTTTTCCGTGCGTTTCGTCTTTCATTAAACCTAAAATTTTACAATTTTTCAATGGAATATGATAGGGATTATCTTTAGAATATTCTGAAGTATCAAAGTAGTTGTCAATATCGTTTAAAATGTCTCTATAAAAATCTTCTGTTTTAATTGTATAAATGAATGAATCTGTGTCCATATAATTTAGAAGAACATTTTCGCGATATTTTGGTTTCATATAAGTATAGTGAAAATCGTACATTTTTAGCTTTGAAATATCAAGAACGGTAAACCCCAAATAAATTGGTTTATCATAGCACACATTCACTCGATCCATCTGAATTGCGGCCATGTTGTTTGAAAATATGGCTATACTATGAAAGTTGGGTTTTGCGATAAGAGCGCGGGCGCCTAGGTGTCTGCCCCGACTTTCCCATTCTGTAACAATTTTCACATCTTTTCTTTTTTCCACGTTCTCCATCGTTTTCCCATATACCGCGTTGTTCAACAATTTAAAGAAATTCTTTTCAAACGAATTTTTGCTTTTTGTGCGATAATAATTATTCAAATCGATATAGCTCTTTAGCCAACAAGACTGTTTAAATTGTAAAATTCTATGAACACCGATAAGTCTTAGCCCATTTTCTAAGCATTGTTGCAGATTCCGATAGTGAATAATATATTTGTGTTTGTTTGTTAAGTCTGTAATAAGCTTTTTGTTTTTGGAACCCGGTGCTGCTTTATTTTCTGCACAAAAGGGTAAATCGTTGTGATCATTGTGTTTTAATGGGGGATACTCTAAATCGACCTCTAATATGTATCCAATATCAGAATCCTGTGGAATATTGATAATATCAATATCATTAACATTTGGAACCCATTCGAATGAAGAATGTGGAAGGGGTTGAGACATGGCCCACCCGTATAAGTTATTGGCATCCAAATATATTATGTATTTTGATGGATTCGCTTCAACAAAGCTTTCCATATATTTATTATTGGCTACGGAGTGTCGATGCGAACATTGGGTAATGCCCCCTCTAATACCTCGTTTGAAAAAATTGTACATGTTTATATCATTTAAAAGCTCTAGTGTGGTTTTTGTTGTTTTAAGCATAGCATCCCATGCTAGACCCGGAGCAGTGTAATATTGACAGGGATCCAACTCATAGATTTCTTTACAAATTTTCCTAAAATTTTCAAACACGTCTGTTAAAAGCAATACATCTGTTTTCAAATACAACTCTAAATAATCCCAAAGCGTTTTACAATTGAACTCTTTCCAGACGTTTTGCGCGTGTTTATAGTCGTTTTCACTACACTCACTATTTGTTAATTTACTAAAAAATTTTTCGCGTGGGGGTAAACAAGGGTCGTCCAATCGGCTCCACGAATTTATATACTCATAGGGGAATACGCCCTTTCTTGTTAGCAACTTGAATTTGCTTTCTTCCCCATATATTGAGCGCACTGTCTCTAGTTTTATCGCGGGTAAATATGTTACAAGCTCATCTAAACTACTTTGCATAAATCTAATAGAATCTAAAAATCGTAATTCAATCGTTGTGGTGCTATTGATCACAATTCTTTTTGATACCGATATATATCGCTCCTTATTTTGGGGTATAATTTTTATATCACCGTCCAAATTACCAAGTTCTTTTACGAATAAATGACAATCATATCCGGAAAAATTATGAAAAAAGATTGGAAAGAATTTGGGCACTCTAAATAATAAATTACATTTATTATGGGCTGGACCCCTATACTTTCCCGTTAAGTGGCAGTGGTCCATCACTCTGTCGTTTTCAAGAGTCTTTTTACATATATGACAAAGGACCGCTTCTGTTTGAATTTTCATTTCTTGGTTTGTTAAAGTATGCATCGGTTTTGGCATCATTATATAGTCTGAATAGAGCCGCCTTACGTCGTTCACAAGCGATTTTACAAAGCTTTTAGAGGATTCGGGACCTTTGTACGCTCTTAACCTATCTAATGACGAATCAAAAGAACACTTAATATAATATGAAAATGCACATGGTGTGTGCTCCTGGACTTTTGCTGTTGAGGAAGTTTCTGGGTCGGCAAAACAGGTGTTCACATCTTGAAGCAAACACTCAAAGTCGGCATAAATGACAAATGGTACATCCAGTTGGCGCTCAAAATTCTGATAATATAGTGTTGATTTTTCCGGTTTCGGCATGGTTGTCACAATTTTACCACACTCGTTTTTGTGTTGTAAGTGGGCTTCTTCGGTATGAAAATGTTGAAGACATGTATTGCAAATAAAAAGCTTTTCGTCGTGGAGTGTCTGTTGATAATGGATCAGCCTTAAACAATAAAAATTAGGGGGGGAGAATAGACAAAACTACAAGATTACCTTGAAAGGTTCTTTATCCACACATAGTGTTGGTCTTCGTCGGTGTTTTGTATCAATAATAAATTTATATGATATATTCGCTCGTTCTTTGTGTTATAATATGGCCCCACAATTTTCCGATTTTCGCGTTCATAACCAAACACGTTTACGCTAATTAGGGGGTTTAATTTTTCAAAGTTCGCTACATCGTGCGCCTTTAGTGGGAACTCTAGCTCGTTAAACTTTAATAATATTCCATTATCCAGTGTTATAACGCTTTGCGTAATATCCGATATATGATAAGATGATGGTCTATCTGAACTGATTTGCGCGGGAGACAACGCAGAAATTATGCTCCATTTAAAACAGAATTCATCGTCGTTTTTAATATTAACACATGCACGCTTGCTTGCTATAAATGGTGGTAAACGCACGTGTTTCGTTCCCCTAAGCGGCTTGTGTTCGTTTATGTTTATTTCACAGTGAGTTATTTTCACTAGCGTCCATCCACTATCTCTCTCTTGAAACTCTTGCATTTTCTTAATAATCTGATCAACGTTGTTCTTGAACCCCGTTTGCAACTCACATTCAGTTTGGGCGGCTTGCATCTTTGGTTGAAACGATTTAATGCTTATCAAACACACGCTTTCTTCCTTGTCGTCTGACAAACAAGTTTTCATATAATCCCCAAATAGCTCAACATTAAACTTAATAGAGGATGATTTTTTTAATATTTGCTTTAATCTAATCATAAGTGGTTCCTCTAGGTTTTTGAAAAATACTTCCGGAATCAATGCGTTCTCATCTTTGTTTTGATATACAAGCGTTTGTATTCTGTTTTTAAAGCTACTCTTTATGCTTTGAAAATTCTCATCAACAGAATGATAAATATTCTTTTTGTGTGTGTTTGTTCGGATGTGGCGGTTCCACTCTGTTGTTTTGACAATAACCAGACACACATCACAAATTTTAAGGGGCGTTTGGTTGTGTGTTGACGCTCCTGCTAGGTTGTGATTCTTATATGGGCTTGTATTTTCTATTTTAAAGGGGGTTGTTTGTAATAGCTACAAAAAAAAATACTCCTTCGCTACTCACCGTGCGTATGTTGTATGTGCCTCTTCAGAGCACCAGAAGACGGAAAGTCTTTTTCACAGAATTCGCACAAAAAACCTTTCATTTTTCACAAAAAAATTGAAAACACCTTTCGCTATTAAAGTTTGGAAAAAACTATGGCTATTGTAGTTTTCGGTTCACCTTATAAACAAAATCATAAACCACAATTATTCAGCTTTAATTAGAATTTTTCCGCTTTTTTTAAACTTTTAACCACATCCTCCTTTTGACCGAAAATAGATAAGCAAAAACTGATGACGTAATAATTTTTTGGTATAACGGCTTTTATTTTCGTTTCAAAATGTGCGCAAAACTTCGTTATCTAAAAATTTTCTTAAAAACCACAAACTTGCCTCTTATCAACGTTATTTCATTTGATTTCTTCAAAGCGTATATCAAATTCAAATAAAAACCACATCCTCCTTGGGTAGAACGGATGTCTCTTATCAGCGCTATTTCCTCTAAGAACCACAATACTGAAAACTTACATCCGACTGTAATTCGCTGTTGGGAAATTCGAAATTGAACAACACAACCAATTTTTAGTGTCTCCGAATAAGTTAAAGTGTCTTGCCGTGAAATTTATGGTGTCGTCGGTGAAAGGTGGGATCGCGGGGGCGTAAAATTAGGTTGTGCGTGTGTGGGTGAGATCGTGTGTGTGTGTGTGTGTGTGTGTGTGTGTGTGAGAGAGAGAGAGAGTGGTAGAGAGAGAGAGCGGGGGAGAAGGGGTTAATGCCCTCATCGGCTTGATTGCGGTTGATGGCGTAATAGGCTTGCGGTTTTGTGGGCGTGGCCTTGACAGTTCACTTCCGGTCGGGGTGATGACGTCAGCATAAATCAATAAATCGATAATTTTTATTGATTGCACAAAATCAATAAATCGATAATTTTTATTGATTGCACAAAATCAATAAATCGATAATTTTTATTGATTTCACTTCCGCTCTAGAACCCCCATATTACCACTACTATGCTGCTTCGTAAATATCATTAAATTCAGCTCAGATGTTTTTAAAATTAATTAAAAAATTGCAAATTTTTTAAACTCTTGTTTCTAATTTGCACCAATGCCAATCAATTCTTCCTCACAGATAAAGTCGGTAAAATGTGTTGAGCACAGTTAAGGACCGATATCTCAGAAAATAAAACAGTTACCCAAATTCTTTTTTTTTTACAAAATCGTTCTTTATTATCTATACTATTATAATCAATAATAAAAGCAAAAAGTCTTCAGCCATAAAAAACAGTTATTGAAATTTCCCTTGAAATTGACAATTTTTGCCCTCACACTTAAAGTCGGAACAAAACGAAAAAGTCATAAATTTCAATTTTACGAAAGAAGTTAATATTTCGTTGGTAATCCGTGTTGTTCAATCGTATTTTTCAAACGTCCAGGGATTGAATTTACCAACTTTCGACAAAATTCCGGCTCAATTTTATCCCATTCTTCTTGCAGGGTTTGTTTCATTGCTTTGATGTTGGAAAAAGTTCTTGCCGCTACTTTCACTTCTAATCTCGCCCACAAATGTTCAATACCATTGAGGTCTGGCTGGTGTTTTAATCACTTTTGGACAGTTATACAGGAGCCACTCTTTGACTATAAGCGCGGAATGTTTCGGATCATTGTCCTGATAAAAGTGGAATCGGTCCAAAATACCCAATTTCTCAGCGCTTTGCCTCACATTCTTCTTCAGTATGTCCAGATACATTGTTTTGTCCATGATTCCATCTATAAAGTGAAGTGTTCCCACACCGGAAGCCGACATACAACCCCAGACCATTACTGATCCGCCGCCATGCTTCACAGTTGGCTTTAAATTTTTTTGCTTAAATTGGGTGTTGGGTTTCCGCCACACAAATCGCATACGTCCCAAAAATATTCATACGAGGACAAAAAGCAATATTTATCACGAATAAGGTAACCTCCATTAATTACGTAAGGATCATTTGTCAAATTTTTTAATCCAGTCATTGGAAGGGTTTGTAAGATTTCAGTTACTTCTTCCTCTATCTTACGTAAGATTTTATGTGTTTTAGGAGTAAGTAGGAGTCGGGGTGCCTAACTGATTCAGCGATACGTGCAGATACCTAGCATATAAGTGGAGAAGTATGTAAGTTAAGAATACGCGGTGCAGTTTTAATTTTTGGCGGCATCTTAGCATTTGCCATCATGTAAAAATCACTTATTAGCTGATACAAATCTCTGTGGACTTCCTGAAAAAAATAACGACAAAATTCAAAACGGATTCTGTTTACCTTGGGTTTTGATAAGATGCTTGTATTTATTATGTCCGGTTTTGCTGATTCTAAACATCTAACAATGTTTAGTACATCTTCCTTAATAATTATTATTTTATGTAAGGTACTTAAAGTTAAAGTATTTCCAAAAATTTCGTCTCTTTTTATTATGTTTAAGATCATATTGGTTTCATTTGCATTTTTATTAATACGATCATTCTGTTTTTTATTTAAAAACAACTGAATAGCAATATTCTCAATCGTTTCTTTGATTTTTCTTTTCAAAAGAATAAAGTCATCATGGTCGGGATGTTTTATAGTTGATACCAAAAATCTACCGAACGTTTAGGTCTACCAATGTCAATGTTGTCCAGTACATCTTGAATCTGAAATATTTCGTGCGTTAGGAGTGGGTAGAAAGGGTTTCCATGTGGAATTTGGGTATTGATAAGTCACGAGATTTCAAATACAAATTTTCTATATTGATCGAATTGAAATATGTAAATGAGTAGGAAGTTCCTTGTTTGAACCTCGGCCGCCTCCGGTTTAAATCAGGACGAATTGTGCATAAGAATAATCAATTATTTGCATTTGTGCGCTGCTTATCGTGGTGAGAGCCCTTTAGTGAAATTTCCATCCCGTTTGGGTTATAAGTAAGGTAGACTTATTTTTCTTAACGGTTTCCTTGCGGTACCTCGGTTAGAGTTTTGTACCTAGCCGATTATTAATTCGAACATATATATGTGAATAAACAACATTTGTTGAGGTAATGAAGTGTATTGAAAAGTGTTCGCCATTTTATACTAAAACCGCCACGTCTCTAGGCAAATTTTCGTAAAGAATACTATAATTTTGTAATTAAATATTTTAATAATACGTAAAACTTAACAAACTACTTACTATTGAATAGAATCTCACATACAAACATGCAAAAAAAATCCAAAAATATTAATTATAAGACACAACCTTTGCGGAAAAATGAATGAGCGTTTTGCGTCACTTTCTTTTTTCGCCTATATTTTTACTAATGCCAAATTTTAACAATAGCCAAACAAAATGCTATGCTTATTGTAAAAATAAAAAAAGTGGCAAAGACAAATGTGTCCCATATGCGTAAAATTTTTATTAGTATGTTGCACATAGTTATAATTCGCAGTTCTTGACTGTTTTTCGTTAAAAGACAAATGCTTAGCTGTTCAAGATAGCAATGCTGGTTGTACCATCATTATTTATCAATATTGATTAAAATATTTAATAATTCAGGTGATATTCACGTCTGACACTTAAAACTATAGCTATGTTAATTTAACTAAGTTAAGCATACATAAACTAGCAATAATTTCAGTTGAAACTTTAAGTACATTTTAATTGATAAAGTTACGAATCTTGAGTGTAAATCATCAGGAAATTTTAAACATAAGTATATGATGTGAAACAGAAAGTACTTAGATGTTTATCAGTTGTATAATATATGATATTTATTCGGAGAAAATTGTAAATAAAAATATTCGTGGAATCATAAATTAGGTTATGTTTTTTATTTAGAATTCTTTTTCATTGGCAATTTGAAATAGGTAAGATGAAAATGAAACCCAACTATCATGAAGGTAAGTTATGTACAACTTCGAAAGTTTTTTTTATAGATTCTTTGAATTTTCATAAGTACAGAAAACGTAAGTGCCGGAAAATGGTAAGTTTAGGTTACAAATTTTCAAAAAATTTAAATATTTTTTTCCATTGATTTTAGTTCAAGATACAATCAAAAATACGATGTAAAAGATTTTAGAGCGACATAAAAATTTTAAACTAGTTTTTAAGGGTGTAAGGCGAAACGCGGCGAAAGCGCATTTTTCAACTTTCCAGCGTATTTCATCGTTCTCGGCTCCCCACTTGTTTTGAAACATCTGCTTCGGTTTATACTCTTTTTTTGTTTGGCACGTTAAAAAAATATTATTTAGAAGGGCCAAAAAAGACAAAAGCGTATAATGCAACAAAAAAAGCAAAAAAAACGGCTGAAAGTTCCTCTAAAACTAAATAAGAAAGTGAACCGAAAAAAGCATATACTGGAAAATCATAGACATTAACTGTTAAATTAATGAAAAATTTGTCGACTTATTATGGTTTGGTAGTAAGACGCAATTCCAATTCCAAGGAAAAAATGCGAAAACGAATGTGGGCAGCGTTTAACCACAAAATTTCTACCGATGAAAATCCACAGCACACTTATTGTCCAGCTGGTACTGACTCTTGATGCAATTATAGTAAAGCTGATGCGGCTGGTGAGCTAATAAACTATAAACATGGTTCACCTTTTGATCAAGAAGCACAGAAAATCCTAAAACCCATCTACGAAGCTTTCACATCAGACGATTTGTTGGAAATATGTTTGGAAAATAACACCCAAAATAATAATGAAAGTTTAAATAATTGTGTTTGAAATTTCATGCCTAAGCACATTTTTGCTGGCATGATCATTATGTAAATTGTTGCTCACACTGCTTTTTACATTTTTAATGAAGGATTTGCAAGTGTATTAAAAATAATGCAATTGATGGACATTGCAATAGGAATTTCAGCCTCTAGACACGCTGCGGAAATTGATCCCACTCGCGTAAAACAATCGAATCGTCGCAGCACTGACTTCCAAAGACGCTAGAACAGCTAACAGACATGAAAGTTGAAGCTTCAGAAGAAGTACGAGAAAGAGGAAACACTAATGTATGGCACAGGTATGGCAGAATAGACGTACGTAGCATTCACTTTGAAAAATTACTTGAAAAAACTTTAAACGATACTTTCTCGGAATCGCGTTTTTTGAGTTGGCGGACATGATTTTAAAAAAAAACTATTGGGCCGATCATACTGAATTTTTAATATGTTGTTAGTGACATGTCTATACTAGGGTTATGTTGATCGAACATAAATTTTCCGATTTCCAGCTGATTTTCTAACCTCAAAACCCGATTTTTTGTTTCAAATGGCCGCCATTTTGTTATTTTTCGGCGGAAAAAAATTATCCTAGTTCACGCAATAGCCATTTGAACAAGGATTCTGTTTTAATTTAATTTTTCTCTTTCAGATGTTCCAGACTCGAGAAATCACGTCCGCCATCAATTTTGGGCATTTTTTTGAAAAAATCGTAAAATCTACATAACTGTTTCAAAAATTCTGAAATACTATTACTGTTTACTTTAAATGTTATTAAATATTTATGTGAAATTCCAGAACGATATCTTTTTTCCTTCTATGAAAAAAAAACCATCGAAAAATTCGTGTTTTTTGAAAATCGTAACCTAAAAGTCTCTTTAAAAATTTGTGACAAATTAAAATTACTCCAAAATACATCATTACATATTTAATTGAGTAGAAATCGAATTGGATATTGCGTGTTTATGAAAGTGTTCACAATAAGTGCTGTAAATTTAAAATGATGTCGAAATTCAATTGCGAAAAACAACTGATTGTTTCGTAGGCCTAGAAAGATTGTTAAAAATAAATTTAATCAAAATTAATTGCTTCTTCTCGTCTGACTAGTTTTCACCCATGGATACTTCAAATTAGATAGGTTTAGAATTTATTGAATTTTATTTCATATGTTTCCTTCAACTATTGCGATCTCATTTTGAGGTACTTTTACTCAATCAATTCTTATGAAATTTTGTACACGTACTTAGTCCTAATGACTATACAACATTATGATGATGATTTTATAATTATAACAATAATAAAGAAAGCAATTTTCAAAATTTTTAAACTTGAATAATGAGATTGCTTAGCAGTATGAATTTTGAAAATTATCGTGCAATATGCTTTACTGGAAATTATATATTGTGTTCTGAAGAGAATCGAGGCTTGAAAATGACAGGCCAATTAATAATATTTTAGGCCCAGGATTAGGAACCCATATTTACTTTCTAACTTTTAGTACATCATTGATTGCGTAGTAAAATCGTTTAACTTAAAAAAAAATTCCATGCTTATTTTATCTTTTTAGGTCAGTTTAAAAATCATTAGCACGCATAAACTGCATTGTCTTATTTGGGCTTTGGTTCCTTTTCAAGGCAATTTAATCATCGTTTTTCACGAGAAGACCTTGTGCAAAGTATGGTCAAAGCTTTTAATGGGGCTCATTGACGTACCCAATCTTTGTTATTGTATGTTTCACATAAAGAATTGACTGGATAATGGTCGCACGCGTTTTCTTAACTCACCTGAAATCTTTTATTATTTTACTAGATGCACGAAATAAATTAAGGATGCTAAAATAGGCGAACAATAAACTCATGAGACAACTGATCAGCTAGAATAAACTCTCGAGTAGAACGCCTTAGCGGACTCTGTTCATGTTGTGGGTATACATCGTGGTACGCGTTGGCAATGCTGGTGACTGGATCAATACGTACAACTAAAAATCCCTTTCAAAAAAATTCAACTATAATTGTTTTGCGCATAAAGTTTAACCCTCCTTCTAGTAGAAAATCTATAGTCTCTAAACATAAAGCTGATAAAATAAGACTTGTTTTTAGTACTTTTAAGATAAAGATAGAACCTATCTAAACGATGGGCTTTAGTTATTATAATAGATCATTGCTGATGATAGCTAAGCATATACTACATATATTAACAGATGCATAATTCTTTGATGATTCATATGACGATAGATTTGATACTCGAAATAAAAATGATAGGTAGCAATAAGTGTAATGAAAAGCATAGAAAAACATTAATTTGGAATGCTGATCAGTTTTTGAAAGTAGCCCCATGAGAAACAAGGGCACTCATAACTTTATTAGTTAGTGAACACACTGAAGGATCATCATTCCTCTGAATTTGTATAAGATTATTCTGTCAGTTTCCAGAAGGGGTAGTTTTAGATTTAACTTCGTTTATGATGGCAACCAGTTAAGACAAATGAGGAGCAACGCTGCATAGTTTATAACACATGACAACGAAAGTTATGAGGATAAGATTAAGGAATTCTCTGATGTTTAGGAAATAATTCAAATATTAATAAAGACAAAATACAATCCGGGGACTTTATTCTCGCTCTTTTACGTTCAGTTGCGTGCCGGTAAAGACGTAACACTGGTCACACTTACAACGCCATGCTCCTGTAGGAAGGGTAATATGGACGCATTCGCCTGTTGAAATATCGCCTTTTCTTCTTCCGTCAGTGCTTAAAGGCGGAAAGATGTAATTGCAATGGCTTGTGGTAGGCATTAATCTTAATATTAATAATAAAATCCGTGTTCACCCCATTCTTAATAGCGTTCCATATCATGATCCACCTCCACGTGGAAGAATCGTCCTTTCATGACAGAGATCATGCCAATAATGATTTAAACCATTTGCCCCGTCAAAATTTCTTCTCACTGCTGAGAATCAATGAATTTTTATGCAAAACTTAACCGGGTGATTTGGTGGCTATTAAAAAAGCAGCTTTTAGATTGCTCCGCGATATTTATGCCTTCCAACTTCAGTTATTTATCTTCTTATCAATCTTCGCTTCTTGTGAGAAGCTGAAAAATTTCTTTTTAAACCGCGTGGATCAAATTTGGATGGCTTCTCAGATATCTTCTTCTTTGCGTAATTTTCAATCCCGATCCTTTAAAGTTGCGCAGATCGTCCCAGAATCACCCCGATTTCTCTTTCAGCTATTCCAGCAGCATTCTAACATGTTTTGTTGTTCGATTTCGCTTAGTTGCTTTTCTCCTCGCATTTGAATTTCCACTTAAAAGAAAATCAACAGGAAAAACTTGTAATACGTTACCAAGCTACCCAAATGATGATGACAAATTCTACCAGACTCTGGGGCGACCGTAAGATTACTTGGTTCATCAGCAAAAGGATAAAACTTTAAGAAAATTTTGTAAATAACACAATATAAATGCACTGCACGTGCCTAGCCAAATCCTGTGGCGATGGTCGTGAAGGGGTCGCTTGAACACATTAAACTAAAATTACTAAAAATATTAAATTACTTAGCCATATTCTTGATAGCACCAAACTATTCTGAAATTAAGGATTCGACGTACTCAAGTTAAAATAATAGATTATCTCTTAAGTTTAGCACATTAAGTATGGTCGCTCATCCATCAGTTTTCCCACATATTGCCGGTTTAACACAAAAAAAAAATTTCAAATTTTGAATCTGATTTGAAAATCAAAAAGAACTAAAGTAAATTAGATCACATTCCGCAATTTTCATGGTAAAATTTAACAATGCTAAGCTTTGTAAAAAAAAGTTATTGAAAAAAATATTTAAAATATTTACTTCCGGTGTAAAACTAGAAAAAAAAATTGGTATCTCATTTGCATTTGCATTTATTATTTAATTATAATTTAATTCAATATGTAAATAAAATTCCAAAAAAAACACTTCCGTCAATCAGGTAAATTCTATACAATCTCATAAAAATAACAAAAATATTATGGGTACACGTTCATATTCCCTAGAAGTACAAATTTGCTCAATATGAATGAATATCAGAACCTCACTTTTTTCGCTGTCCGTTTCACGTGAAATGCCCCTTATGCCAAAAATACGTCGATATGAAAATAGCCACTTACGTAAAAATAGGCTTTGTAGTCTGCCCCTCTTCTAATTGATCCGCGTAGAGATTGTAATTGGTTTTCATCTTTATTATAATGCAGATAATACTCTATTTTTAATATTTTTATTATTTATGTAGATAATACTAGGACCTCAGTAGAAGCGACCCCCTCAACAGGAAACATATTGGAAATTGAGATCTTGACTAGATTGGTTGCATCTCCTCCCCCACACTGAAGCAGCTTCTCCGGAATATTGGAAATCGATAATTAAATAGCAATTGTTGGATTATTTGTCGTTCCACTAAATGCCACGCAACGCCAAAAGTCAACGTTTCGAAAATACAGGAAGTATGTTAATCTGCAAAGTGCTTTCTTGAATGAAAATTACCGACCCAAGTGCACTTCCTTAGGAAATCTAATTAGAGCCTCTCGACCAATCGAGCCAAAGAGAAAAGCCATTCACTCACACTGGCGCAACCACCGGTGATATGTTTGAATGGGTGAAATTGATTGTTTTGCTTGTATAATTAAAATATTGTCATAATCCGTTTGAAGAATTTCATTGAATCGAATTTATATTCAGGTGACATTGTCGCCAAGATAAATTTATAGAAATACCGAAATATCATACGTGCATATAAAAATTGTTCAGCGCTGCGATCGCTGGTGAACGTTGTTGTTTCGACGTCAACGTTGTTGTTGTCGTTGTGTTGCGCGGTCTCACATGTCACTCATGCGTTGGGTCGAACAGCGCATTGGGCCTTCTCATTACGTATGTGGACCACGTCCCATCAATGTTGAGACTTCCGTTCTTTTGTTGTTTGTGCTTTTGGTGAGGCTGAACATGTTGGTTCATATTGCTGCCAGTGTCGTGGATGTATTTGACTTCGGATTACTGGTGTATTAGGACATAGACGGATTGATATAAAAAATATAGTCTTTGGGTCATATGTACAGTTTCAGCGAAAAGTATTCTCATTCAAAAGAATCAGAAATTTATTGTTGGTACAACAGTTCCACTATCTTGTGATACCAAGTCTAACAAAGCACCATTTTTTTTCAATTTTAGGCTTATTTGCATCAGTTTCAAAACGATTTAATCAAAGTTCATCTCAAAGAATATCAAGGACTTATTGAACAATCATCGATTGATACAGTTGTTTTCATCATGGAATATAGTTTATAATATTTTCATCAATTTAAGGTACTATCTACAAAATTGAATGAAAAACTTTGCAATGCAAATAGGTTCATTCTCACCAAATCTGTTTAGTGCCGTTTTAGATAGATTTTCAAAATATGAACCGCTCTCAAGGCAGGAAGTTGTCAATATACTCATAAAGATACAATCCAGATTAATTTGTAGGACGCTTTTTCTTGTTCCTGATAAGTTGTCGCAATTTTGATAGAAAGATTTTAAGTGGGAGGCCTTCAATTGTGTAAGATCAACAACATTGTTATAGGATTTTGTTAATTGATTGGGTTGGCAACTAAGTTCCCGCGATTTTTTAAATTTTGACATTTCGTATGTATGTATGTCATGAATATGAATTTTATAAATTATTTCAAACAATTTAAGTTGCAAAAAAGGGTTTAAAAAATTGAAGAGTCCGCCATATTGGTTTTTAACCCAAAATGTTCAGCAGAATTTTTTGACGCAAACTCACCTGACGTGAAATATCACGTCAACCAGTTTTTAATTGGGCTCCATTATGATCGCCATTTTGTCGCCATGGGTGGATTTTTTTTTGTAAAGTACACTTTTTATTATATAAAAGTTTCAAAACATTTTAATAAGTATTTCGATAAAAATATGTTGAAATTTCATGCAATAAACCCAAACTGCCCGCTTCAGTGTTTTAGACATAACGTGCCAAATCATTCCAGAGAGGATGTTTTGTTATACCGGACTCTGTGGTTTCAATAATCAAAAATAGCATGTAAAGTTGAGAAAATAATCATTTGAGACATATTCCCTTTTTTTTTGCTGGTAACTAATGTTCTACGGCCGCAAAAGTTGCTCGCGACATGTGTGCTGTATATGTAAAGAGTGCAATAGCGGAGAGCACCGCTCGTAGCTGGTTTGCCAAGTTCAAAAATTGAAATTTTGACCTCAAAGACGCACCTCGTTCTGGCCGTCAGATTTAGTTCGATGAAGAGCACTAACTTTTGCACGAAAATTAACATCAAGTGAAGACTTGCAGAGAAAATGGAATCCTTCAACACTGCCATAAAAAAGCATCTTCACTCGATGGGAAAGGTTCAGAAGTGTGGAGTATGGGTTCCGTATGTTTTAAGTGACAACAACAAAAATCAACAAACCACAATTTTCGCTAGTTTCCTTTCTCGTCACCGCTCAACTCGTGGACACAAGCAACGATTTCTTTATTGAATCGTTACTGGTGACGAAAAATGGTGCCTGTATATTAATAAAAGACAGCTCAAGGAATGGTTTCGCCCCGGTGAACACGTGTCACCAGGCGTTGTGCGTATGGTGGGAGTTAAAAGGGATATCCATTACGTATCGCTAGCAAGGAACAAACAGTCAACGAGGTACTTTTGTTCAACAGATGGAACGATTCAACACGGCTATTCAAGAGAAAAGACCTTACCGGCAGCATCGAGTTTTTTGCTGCACGACAATGCCTGCCCTCATATCGTCAATATGACCAAATGAGCGATTGGAAGGTGCTGCCACACCTACCGTACCCTCCCGATTTGGCACCAACGGATTGTAACCTCTTTCGACCTCTTTCAAATGCTATGTGTGTAGTTTCGTTGGATTATTTTTGATTTGTCCAACTCGAAGAATTATTCTCTATGACTAAACATCAGTGTATTTCAGCTGAGCGTCACTCTCGTTCATTGCTATTTGCCAAATATATTTCTTATCGTCATATCTGTTTTTGAGCTGTCGAATTTCGCTGAAATTTTGACATTTTGTTCAATTTACTTTGGTAAATTACCATGCAAAGAATTACACCCGAACAACGTCTCAAAAAGTGGGATTTTTTTCTCCAAATTTGTGTTCTGTGTGCGAAACTTACAGAGCACTTCGTCCAATTTATGGTGCTCATAATCGTCCATCTGAGCAGTTCATAAGCAATACGATGGAAAGATGTATGTATGTCCACATATAGTCTATTGGAAAATGTCCATCCTACATGAGCTCGTACAGTGCGTCAATAAATGGAGCTGTGAAGTGTCCGCCCAAATCAAGTCACTTCACTCCTTTGGACTACTTTGTGTGGGAATACATCGAGTCACTTGTCTATGCTGATAATCCAGCAACTATTGATGACTTAGAACCCAACATTTGGCACGTATTTGCGAAATAAGACCAGCTATGCTGGAAAAAGTGGTGCAAAATTGGACCAACATGATGGCAGGAATTATTTATTAACACTAAAAGTCATATAATTTGTAAGCCAAGAAGCCAAAAAATAACCATTTCAATAATTTATCTGTGTTTTATTTTTTTGAAAACTTCTTAAAAGACACCCTGTTATTTCTATAGGAAAAATCAGTATATATGCATAATATCATAGGCGTCCCATCGCAATACTGCCTTAACTTACTTATGTCAAACTGAAATATAAATAAGATTAAACATTTCTCATAAAATTAAGAAGCAACCAAGACTCCTGAACAGAATTCGATTGGTTTTAAAAATGAATATGGAAGTTGGGTATTCGCTAACTGGTCAGCTTCAAACCAAAAAAATTGTCAGCTAAAACGCTAAATAAGTATCCAACAGTTACAATAAAATCCAAAAATATAAATGCACAGTTATTTTAAGGTAACAAATGTATTTGTATTTTAATTTTTTTTGTTTTAGTTAAAGTAATTAACTTTAAAATCTTCTTAGCATTGTGATAGAATTGAATATACATATATAATTTGCCCAACCTTTAAAAATATTCGTTCACCTGAAATGAAGACAGTAGGAATTTAGCATTTCTTTCGCAATATTTTATAGAGTATTGAATATAATAATGTTTTTCTTCCCACCATGCAACTCGGATGAACACCATGCTCACTATAGTGCAACGCTTCTTGCTGCTACAGACGCTCGAAATTTTATTACCCTTTTTTCTCAAAATCGGCGGAGTGTTGCACTCCAAAATTCTAGGCGGTGAATATTTTCAACGTCGTCTACTTACATGCCAAGTTTTATCTCGATCTGAAGTTTCGAAGTCGTACCGCCCCCTTGTAAGTCTTTTGGCCATCGTTAATTCTACATTGTCTGTTGGCATACGATCGATAATCGTCAAAATGGTGTCACGGTTTTTGATTAATTTGTTTTGAAATATTGTTCTAAGGCCAATAGCTCTTACAATTGCCATTTTATTGAGATTTTATTTACATTTACATTACAGGTGACGTTTAAAATTTTAATGATATTTTTCAAATTTTTTATAATATTTAGATCTGGCTTATTTCATTCGCCCGACAAGTCACGTCACCAGTGATGTTGGAATCTAATTATTAAATCTTACAACAAATTTTCAGTTCAGCAATCTTCAACTATGAATACTCGTTCGTGGTTTTAGAATAAAACTAATTACTAAAAGTCACTTGCATTCAATGGTAATAACTACAATCCAAAATTTGTTTTAATATCCTTTGAATAGGATCAAAATATTGAACGGCTTCATTCTCCAAAATATTATTCTGGAGCAAGCGAATAGATTCGAATCTTTTTTCATCCACTGTGAATGCTTCAAAATAGATAACGTTATAGATATAGGTATGTAGTGGCATCCACAGTGGTATGCGGCTCTATAACACGACTGCCGTTTTGGTCAAGAAGTAACAATTGAACGACTAAAAGTTCTTAATATGGTTGCTTTGGTTATACTTAATGATGTACGAAGTTCAAACTTGCCATTTTCGGTGAAATGGTAAATGAACAATAATGATAAATGGCACTCGCCTGGAATTTTGAGAATACAATACAAGCAGATTAAAAGAGTATTTAATCTATGAATCAGCGGTGGAATCTTAGATAAAGAATTTTCAAAAAAAAAATCGGCTTCCTTTAGGCTTTAACTTGAATTTTCTACATTGTTTCAAGACTATCCTATGTCCAAATTGATTATAATCATTGTTAAATAAATGCCCCAAAATGCATATAAAAATGGCTAGCCTTTTTAAATGTGTGTTGCATATTTGTAAAGAGTGAAAATCATTTTCATGTTAGCAATAATCAAATTTGAATTTGCAGTCTTGTAAAATTTTCAATTTGCATATACCTAGTCGGGCCATAAATATTGATACAACATGTTTTAACTATAATAATGAAACTATTAGTTGGATTTTAAATTTTTTTTATCGTTTATTGTAAAACTAGCACACTTCATAATAAAAAAGAAATTATTCAAAATGGTCGCCTTTTGCTTGAATACAGCGCCGAAGTTTGTCAGGCCACTGGTCTATTGATTCTCGCACGACTTCCATCGGAAAATTGTCCACAGTTTTTTTCAACGCCTGTTTTAAGGACTCCAGGTTGTGGTGGCGTTTTTTACAGACCATACCCTCTCATACTGACCACAATTTGCAGTCGAGAGAGGACTAAGGTCAGGACTGACTGATGGCCACAAATTAACGCTGTTGAACTCTGGCGCATGGTTTCCCAGCCACTCTTGTGTGGTTTTCGCATTGTGGGCAGGCGCAGGGCTTTGTTGGAAAACTCATGCTTTATTTTCAAACATGGTTCGGCTTAGGGGCTCCACTATCTTCATAAAGATATCTGACTGATAGTTTTTGGCAGCTGTTGTGACGCTCTTTTCACAAAAATGCATAGAAGTGACACCTTCGTAGAACACTCCCCACCAAACCATCACTGATGCTGGATAATGTCCTCGTTCAACTCTCGAGATCTTTTCTGTAGCCTCATTAGAAGACCGTGCATCTATCCTATCATTTTGTTTGTTGAAGGATTCCTCCACGGTAAAGATTTTCTCGTCGGTAAAAAGTATTCTTTTGTACTGCCCTTTACCGTATCTCGATAACAGCTGTTTTGACTTTTCCACCCAATTTCGTTTTAAAGCGGCATTGAGTTTGTGTCCTGTTTATCTCCTGAAAGCTGCAATCCCCTAGTCTTCTTTGATGGTACAACTCATGGTTCTCTGCGCAATATTCATTTCACGAGACATGATTTTCTGATTGCGGACAGGATTTCTTGCGATTCTGGACCTTACAGCTTTGATGGCTTGTGACTTTCGAGCTGAGCGAGGTCTGCCGGACCTTTTACGGTCTATTACATCTGCAGTATTAATGAATAACGCTATAGTTCGATACACGAAAACACGCGTGATTTTTAATGGCCTTTCTCCATTCCACATTTGTGTAAAGCAATCAGAACGATACGGTTCTCTTTGCTAGACCACTCCATCGTAACGGCTCAAGCTACACTGACAAGATTAGGCGCGTTTTCAGAGCATGTGTCAACAATCAGGACTACCAACATAGCAATTAGCTACCTGTAAGTTATCATTTACAGTTGTTGTTACAGTTGTATCAATATTTATGGAACGACTAGGTATAGCTCAGTCAGTCAGTTCCCAAGTAAATCAAAATGAAGAATTGAAGAAACGTGTAACAATTCTTTAATATGACGCAACGAAGAACGTTTATGAAGTCCCTTTCGGAATCTTGTTCTAGTCGCAAATTATTCGAGGTATTCGAGTCAAAGAAATCAGTCATATCAGTTCAATACTCGTTTTGTATTGGTGGTAGGCAATTTTTTTTCATGGACAAATTGATTCTCATGGAATTGTATACAGAAAAGGATAGCACTAAGTTTAACGCACAATCGACGGTCGCCGAGATATTAAGGCGCTAGTACTAGTCAGAGAAGAAAACATCAACTTTTTTTTAAAAAGATTCGAATTGTTTTACAATATTATTTACATTTATATTTTATATGCAATATCAAATGTTTTCACTATATTTTAAGTAGCTTTCACGAAAATTTCAAATGAAAGTTATCAGCTAGCTTGTTGATCGCCCTCTTACACCCGCGGTGACCATCAGTACTTATAAGTGGTTTATCAAAAATCGATGAAAAAAGCATTAGTATTATGGCTTATCTAGTTCTCGAACGATCCTCTTGTTTTTTTTTGAGCGACGGGTTTTTTTTATAATTGAGGAGACGTCATAAATATGTTCAAAAAAATTAAAACTTGGTTTGATCTCTACATGTAACATTCTAGTCGCTTGATCTTGAATTCGAAAAGGACTTTATACTCGTTCTTGGCTATACCCAACTTGCCACACAAACACTTCACACTGATTTACTTGGAATTTCGGTCTTCTTTACCTTATTTGACTATGCTAATCGGAAATTCTTGAACTAAGGTAGCGAATTGTTTTAAAAACAAGCCGTGAGGTGCGACCCATGAGGTCCACACGGTCAACTTCCCAGTAATATCTACATAGATATTAAAAATATTAAACACAATAATAGTTATGGAAATAATACTACTTAAAATAATAAAAATGTATCTCTCATAAAAATTATTGGAATGATTTAATATTAATCATAACATCTATGCGAGCGTCAATTGATTACGTAAGGATTTTGGTGCATTGGTTTGATTGATTATTCACGTGGATCAATCGGAGGGGGGAGAGGTTACAAAGCAGTTTTTTCATTAAAGTTAAAACATGGTGCCGTGAAGACTATTGAAAATCTGCTCAAATTTTGAAAATATTAACAAACTTTGATTGACTTTACAACAATGTGTTTAGAATAAGAGATTTAAGGTATAATGATTCGAATGAACCCTTTTTACATGGTGACTGAATGGTTTTATTTTTATTTTTTGTAATCATGAGAAAAGTTTTTGCTGGTTTCTCTACAAAAATTGATAAAAGTTTGTAAATTCTATAAACATTTACTATTACGATGTGCAAATCAGGTTAAAAATGAATTTTTTTATGAAAAAAACACATATTTTCCATTATTTTAATAAATTAGAAAAACCGCTTTAACGATTTTTTTAAAATATAAAAACATCATAAAAATTTTGATACGCGTTGATTGACACCTTAATGATGTAAAGATTATATTTGGTTCTCGAGATATAATGAATGACGTAAATGACCTTGAACGTTTAATGATTTTTTATTTTGTATTTAATTTTTTTTGTAATCATGAAAAAAACTTTTGCTGCTTTTTTCACAAAAACCATTTGGAGTATATAAATATTATAAACATTGATTACTTAGGTTTGAAAATCAGGTTAAAAATTTTGTGTTTTTGAAAACAACCCAATTTTTTGCACTTTTTTTTTTAAATTAAAAAACTGCTTCAACGATTTTTTTAAAAATTTGATAGATTCATAAAATTGTTAATGTGCGTCGATTGACAGCTTAAGAATATAAATCGCATGTTTGTTTCGTGAGATATAGCGTATAACATGGTTGACCTTCAAGGGGTAAAAACAGCAAACTCCCTCGACCGAAGTTTTCCAAAAACTAATCAGCTCTTAAGATTACAAAGACGCTTCGGTTGACACCTCAACGAAGTCGATACGACTTTGTTTACGTGAGTTATGCTCGTAGAAAAACTGCCCGCGAACGCACGTACGTACGTACGTACATACACACACACACACACACATGCATACTTCTTTCTAAAAACACTTTATATATACTCTATAGACCTCAAAACGTAAAGAAAAGTTGAAAATTTCAATTTCGATTTTCGAGGCGATTACAAGAACTTCCCATATACTGGGAAGTTAACAAAACTTATTTTGAATTTGATAGCGACTTCTTGATTACCATATGAAGAGCAAGCATTCTAGACGATCCTATCATATTTGCAAGATTGTGGTTTCAGCAAAGATACGAATTTTTCCTTCGTACAATGCCCCGTTTGCCTAATTTTGTAAATATATTGAATCTCATCATCCATTCAATAACCGTGCATTGCCGTTGGCATTTGGTTTTGTTCTTTTTTAACATCAAATTTCCTGTTGAAATTCTTACATTTTTCTCGAAACATTTACTTTTTCGCATTCATTAGCGATAATTTGAATAAATCACCCCCAATCGTCACGGACAACAAAACAAATTATTAGCTTTGAAAAACTGTAACTTTAGCATTTGAGAGGCTATGCCATATTTCTCAATCTTGTTAGCAAACGGATCACTTCTCTATGTTGTTTTCAATTTTTTAATTAGCACCTAGTTGTCAATTAGCGTTTCTGTAGTTGATATTTCTGCTGTTTTTCTGCCATCTTTCAGGGTATTTCCAATGTGCAGAAGCCAAGTGCTCATCATGGTATGTACCGGCAATGGTTGTAGATGTGTAATGTATTTGTATCTTGGATGTTTATCGTGTTAATTTTAACTCGATGGCACACGTATATTGAGCAAAGCATTGTCTTTTGACATATTCAGAGTATTTTTAACGCTTCAACCTAACCTTCAAGCTACCCGTTGAATGTCGGGCTGATAAGTTCATTCAGCCTCTCAGCGACTAGAGAACTGGTGAATACCTAGTTCGATGGGTACGCGGTTAATGGTTTAAGATAACTACATAAAATCCAATTCAAAAAAATTTATAGTACTAGATATTTAAAAAATTAGTCAATATTATCTTCTAAGGCATCACTATTATCTCTTGTGTGCATTCTAAATTCCAAAGCGCGATCGAAGATCAAGTCGAGGGCACATAACAATACTACATTACGTGGACTTAGTCCTGGAACAGTAATTACTATAAAAAAAGGAAGTTTATAGCTTGGTCAAGCTGTCTCTCAGATGGCCATTTACCTCACTGAGTGAGGAACGTCGGTGGAGCACGCCAGGTATTAATGAAACTGACTGTGCTCGCTTTACTAACGTTCGCACTATCGTATAATTAGCGCTGTTAGGCGATATATATATTCTGCCATCGGGAACGTCTTTACGACCTTGTGGAAACGAAATTGTGAAGGATCACAAGACCACCGTCATGCTGCATAGTTCATATCATATTCTACATTTAATTTTGCTTTATTATTCTACAGGAATTAGACTCACAAAATTAAGTTATCTTTTCAAGAAAATTAAAAACTTTATTTATTTACATAATGTTACACTCGAATATCGTTGCTTGGTACTTCAAAAGGTACTATAAGAAAGTAGGATCAAAATTACTTCAACCATTTTCATTTCAGTTCCTCGCAATGTTATTTACAAGTTCGTTTGTTTGCTATTTAGGTAAATACATTCTACAACCTTTATGATCGTAGTCAATTTTTCAACAAAAATCTGAATCCTTTCCATTCTTTGTATCCAAAAGCTGCTTCGTCGCATGCACTTTCCGAGCTGTGCTGCCGTGACAAACACACAGTATCTTTTCTTCTTCCCTAGAGGTGCGGAACGTTCGGTCACTACACACTTTTATGTACTGGGTGTCACAATTATTTCTTGCTTATCAAAATTGCGTTCCAGTCAATCGCAAATCAACTCAATGGTAGTTATCAAGAAGCTCACAGTGGATAGCACACTTCCTCGTTTTGATTACTAAATTTGAATGAAACAATGCACTCAATATGTAAATTGGTCGACATTACTAGGGAGTCAGGGTAACCTTTCCCAAAGGTATTGGACGTGGGAAGTAGCATTGTAGTATACCCATGTCCTAAGAAGACCATGGGGTTAAACTCTCAGGACGAGACCTTAAACAACAGTTTCATTTTTGTTTGCAAAAGTATTTGTCGTACCAATCGCTTCGTTTAATGGTAGTATAATCCCCCGCATTTTAGTAACATTTTAACATGGGATCGGTAAACCGCTAATGCCACCAGCAGCTAATATCCTGGGTTTCTGTACCTTATACCAAACTAAATTCTACATCTATAATTTTTGAACTTGTATCATCTCTTTTTTAAAACACTTCCTTGAATATATTCAACTCTGTTATATTATGTAGCAAACGGGATCACTAAATACTAAAACATCATCGAATATATATATACGAGTATCAAATAATTTCAGCAGCATCGCATGCAATTATGTATCGTGAAAGCCATTGGGGCTCTATATAGATTGTATGTTCATGACGCGTCCGCGGATGCAGTGTATAGACACACAGAAACATTCCACCTATATAAGCGGATGAAATTTCAAGAGAGTTAATCATTACCGCATCACAACATCTTCATCCGAAACTCAGAAACAGAAACAACTTTAAGAAAGCATTCTCCCCCCTTGGTGTCAAAGCATCTGGAACTCGAGAAAAGAAAATTCGCCGGATGTTCTGATAATATACAATTCAATCGATTGAAATTCTTTTATTGAATATTTTTAAGAACTAATTAACTTTGTAATTTAAGATTATATGAAATACTTTGATGCAAAACATTTCAAGAACTGGATTATAAAATGTATGTATTAAACTACCATCCGTCGGTTTACTCGTGAACTCAAAAAAACACTTATAGATCTTTCCAGAAATACGGTGCACTTTCATATAAATTGGTAGACTGATTGAAAATCTTACGATTGACTGAATCGCGTAAAAGCTAACAAATTTGCTTATTTTGGAATTTTAATATGTTTCTAATTATTTTTGTTCAGTTACTTATAGTTAATCTTCAACAGATAGAGACACTGATGAAACTGAATTGACGCTTTTTTTAATGGAATATGGAGGAATTCGTACAACATTATGAACAGGAACTGTAACATGCGGATTATATAAAAAAAATTTTTTGGTATTCTCTCAGAATCAATCAATAATTTTGCTGTGCCAAAAAATTGAGTCAAGAAGATTATGAATCAACTTATATTGAGTGACTTTTGAGACTATTATATTTCAGATCGGAAAGTAAAGAAGCACGCATGAGCCAACCAATTTCTAATAATTTGATTTAATGCATCGAGAGGGATGGTGACTATGTCGAAAAATAGCTTACATATGTACAAGTGTAACCAAGTATGTTTTTGTTTTAATAAATTTTTTTTGAACCCTACATAAATTGAGTACACTAACTTTCTGGACGTGCCTCGTACATCATAGTTGGCTGCATTAGTATCCCGTGAATCCGATCAATCAAATCAGATTTCAATCAAATCAGATTTGATTGATCGATTCATAGCTCTATTACCGCACTTGGCGGGAGATCCGATCGACATTTTTGGCGAGTGGTGCTACTGCGTCAAGAGTTTTCAACACACTAACCACGGATTGGTCTCGTTTTGAAGGGAAGGGGTCAGGGTACGCGACAGTGTTGCCAACATGTCGAAAAAGTATTCCCTACAGCTGTGAGAGTATCAGTACACTTACTTTCTGGACGTGCCTCGTATTGTTTTCCAAAGCTGTACTTTCTATAATAGTCGTTTTAATATTTGTCAAAATAATGAAAAAAATAATCAATCATAATTCTGGTTCAGTATGATCGGTCAAGAAAAGTTCCAAAATTAGATTAATTTTTGTAACTCTTCGGAGTTTAAGATAACTAAGCCTTTGAACATTTTTTCGATGCCAAAATCAACTGAAGATTACTGGAGCTAAAACATTTCCTCGGATATAGCCACTAGGATATCAATTTGTGGCTTCTAAATAAAGATTCAAGATGAACTTTCAGTCTGCACCAAGATGGTTGGCATTTTGCAACCCTAGAATATTTACCAACAGCCGAATAGTTAGGGGTAAACTATTTGCAGAAAACTACGCAGCGCTACATGCATATTGCTGTTTATCAAACCCCTGAGAAATTCACACAGAACAAATTTTTGCAAATTGTATATATGTATACGAATTGGTAACGCACAAACATGCACATATCTACTATCAAAGGATGCTTAAGCTCGTATTGTTGACCTTTTCTAACGGCAGAGGGCATTCGCCCAGCTCAACACCGCATGCGTGGATGGAGTCAAAATTTGAGACCAACTAAAGCTTCGGCATTTTCCATGTAACAAAAAATAGCGATAAGTTACATGAAAATCTGCATCCCTGATGTTTGGCTAAAATTTTACTTCAACTGATTCGTCCGCACTCATAGCTTTTCTGTAAGTTTGCCAAAGGAGTGTGTGTCTAGTAACGACCTTCGATGCGTTTTTGTTCGTGCAAAACAGCTATTCACTACTATCTTGAAATTGAAACTACACAAATAAAAATAAGAAAACTTCGAGGACACATCAATAAAAAACGTTCCACGTTCCTTAATACAAAATATCTTCAACATCGATTTAAACGTACTAAACCTCTCTTAATTTGTTGGTTGATCGGAGTAGCCAGGATTTCTAAAAAGTTCTAATTTAAAATGCTGCTCAGCACCTAAAATTTTAAATTTGCTCGGCATTGTGTAGATCTATCTTAATAAATATATAAAAGAAAATATAAAAAACTGTAGTTACTAGTAAAGCCAAAAATAAAATCTTCCCCATACTTCTTTACAATGCTATCTTTTCTAGCTCACCGATGCCAAAAATAATAGTAATAGTCCTAAAACTAACAAGGCGAATCATTGCTAGGTATGAATGGTTCCTAAGGCTTTTCACGTAAACCCATTTCGGGGCGACCAGGGTTCCGCCTTAGCACCTATCGGCACGTACAATGCAGCGTCTACTCAATGGTGGTGGCTTCTGAGGTATTTTTTTATCTTCTTCATTTGAATATCTTAAAAAGTATTGGAATACTTATCACGAACATTGTGAAAATGAGTAGTCGCTGGTTAATGGGCAGTTACTGCTTGCCAGATTCCTTCCCAATGAATACAGACGACATGGAAGTGTTAGTGTCACATGACGTTGTCCGCTTGATTTTCGGACGTTAACATTTCAATGAGCACAATTGAAATAATGAGCCTCACCTGTTGGCATCAGGTATTGTGGTTAAATTTCATACCACCTTCGGCATTAGTAGTTAACAAGCCGTCGAAACGCCTAAACGTTTGGTGTCGAAAAGTTTTAGTTTGTCGCCTGATGATAAGTTCGAAGCGTTCAATTTGCTTTGGTTAGTTAGTTTGTGGATAATCGATTAACACGACAATTATTTAGTACCTTTTTTTTCAAAACTACTGAAACTGTTGGTGCGTTGGCAAGATGTCGGCATAGCTGAGGTGTATTCAAGATGCGGCTATGCTACATCCAGTCAATTTTCCCAACAGATAAACATCTTCAGAAGTAAAAAATAATCCTTGGAAACTTGTGACTAGTGTTCAAAAATGTACGAGTGTTAATCTCTCGATATATCCTTTGACATGAATAAGGAATACACAGAGTTTGTAATTGAAAACAGTTTGGAAAACGTTCAAATGGATCAGCGATATTTCAGAATTTTTAGTATCATTTATTCATTATTATTTTACACATGATGGTAGTGGAAAAATAGTTTACCGCTCAATAAATATTGTTCAATTTATTCTAATAGAATGAAAATTTAACATCAGTAATAGTGAGTCATCAACACATTTTGAAATACTAACAGTTTCGTGCTAATTGAAAAGCTAATAGCACATGTGAATATATACAGAAATCGCTTCACATTTGTAATTCACCTGCTGTAACATGCATTATTCAAACTGTATAACATCTTTGCCGATTAGAGATTCAACGTTTTTAAACCAACCAATTGTTAAGAGGATTCGATGTTAGCGCATAAATGAATTGTGATTAAATGAGCGATTGGGGTTGTGAAATATCCACTTGCAAAATAAATATTCTAATTTTTGCATCATCAATATTTCGATGAGGTATTTTTGTAAAATTTGTAAATGAGCTTTGATCTTCAGATAACAAAAAAGTTTGAAGCGATATCAACCTTCGGGCTCATTCTTGAGAAATGTTGGAGACATGCTTTGTAATATCATCGTTTTGATAATTAAATTTTATGTTTGATTTCAAACGGGTACGATTGAATTGAATCGATTTTTAGACTGTTTTTAGTCTAAAATCCAAACGAAATTAAATCGGTACTAAAGTATTTATTTCTTGAGCCTTTTCCCAACGTTGGAAGATGGAAGTTTCGAGAAGATCTCGATCAGCTCCTATCTTTCGGCAAGTTTGATTTTGACCGACTAAAATCACTTCCGTGTCCTCCGAATCACTCTCTCCATTATGACCAGACGATTGAAATGGGTATAAGGGATGGTATTTGATCCCTAAGGATGAGAATCCTTAAGATTTAATGTATGATTCAGGATATATGTTTATAGTTTTATTTCTTTCTTACTTCGTTTACTCGATGCAATTATTCAAGGAAACTTTTCGAAAATGTTCTGTCCTTAAGTTTCCGAGAAGTTTTTATATCATTTTCATAAGAAAGACTATAGCTCAGTTGATTTGTTCTCATTTTGGCTGCTAAAGTTTTTCACTATCTCGATGAAGAAGAAGAAACTGTTAGTGTTCCACAAAAATTTCGGATCATTGTTAATACAAGACCAAAACACACATCTAATTAGAAGATTGTTATATGTTTATCAGCCTAAAGTGAAAATCAGTTTCTAATATTATTATTTCAATTTCTACCGAAAATCTTGTGGCATGAATTGTTTTTTAGTTGCGAGCTGTGTTCTTATTCTTGTCCTTCCTTTGAAGAAAATGCAAAGGTTTTATGCGTTCCTTTTGTTTTAAAGGATCAGATAGTGAAAGCAAGTCAAAGTGGCATATTTCGAGGTCATAGACTGGGTCATGTTTGAACAGAATCATGAAGTAATAAAAATTGAATTTATGTGAAAATTATCGCATGCATTTTGACTAAATACTGTGTATAGTGTGTGGTAGGAGATCGTCAATGGGCATTCCGTGCTCGTTAGAACTTACGGAATCTACTGTTTTTTTTTTATTTTGATGAAGGGCGTACTGCCTGCAGTTGTCAAATTCGGTGTCTACATTTTTAGCAAAGCTGGATTGTTAATTTAACAGCTGCCAGGATTTTTGGCAGAGTTATTTATGGATCTCATGTTTCATCAAATCATTTACTCCCAATCAACCAGGCAATATCAACTGTAAACTGTTCTGCTAGGCATCCTGGACTAGTTTGTATTACAGAATCTACGAAAGTGATATGGGAAAACAGTGAACACGCTGGCTGGAAAACGAAAGAAATAAGCGTAGCTCTTTATATTCGAAATAAGCGATAAATTGCACGTCCTTTTTGTATTTGTATATGCATAAAAAAGTTATAAAAATGAACAAGTTTTCACCAATTCATAAAGTGTTAAGCTTAAGTTTATAATATTTGCCTCTGCATATGTGGTTTAAAGCCCAGAGGTTTATACTGGGTGGCGACCATTTGAAAAATATCGGTTTTTGAAGTTAGAAAATCGGCTGGAAATCGGAAAATTTACTTTCGATCAACATGATCCTAGTTCACGCGATAGCCAGACATGTCACTAATAACATATTAAAAATTCAGTATGATCGGCTTAATAGTTTTTTTAAAATCATATCCGCCAACTCAAAAAACGCGATTCCGAGAAATTAACGTTTAAAGTTTTTCAAGTAATTTTTCAAAGTAAATGCTACTTACAGTGGCTCAAAATTATAATGGAACAGCATGGAAATATAAGTTTATACCTTAATAACAAATTAACTACAAATCTGTTGCTAACATTGTTTTTTATTTTAAGTAGTATAATTGATTTACACTTATTATCAACAAAAAAAACTTTACCTATATCCACATTAAAAGCATAAAATATACATTACATAACAAAACATAGTACTTTAGACTCAAAGTTATAATGGAACATTCTTTAAAATTATGCGAAGCTCACTGTTGCAACTTCAGCCAACTTAATTTTATTTATGAATCTGTGTCGTCAAGCTGTGTGGTTCCCCTAAAAGTCTCATTTGACAAGTTTAGTTTATTTTTCTGATCGGTAGCAAGTACAATGGCACCGAGCGGTAAGCAGGCATCGGTTGAGCAGAGAGAAATCATAATTCGATTATCAAAAGCCGGTGAATCTGTACGTGATATTAGTGCAATTGTTAATCGAGTACCAACAACTGTTTTTAACTTCATCAAGCGGTAGAAAAATACCAAAAATTTCAAAAATAAGTCGAAACCGAGTGATCGTAAAATTTTTTCGAAGTCAGATGAACGTTGGCTACTATAAACTGTTAAGAAATACCCACGTACCAGTGCTCCAAAATTAACATCAGAAGCAAATAAGTATCTTGGGAAAACAGTCAATCCTGAAACAGTTAGAATTGTGCTTAGAAAGCATCAGCACCATGGACGAGTAACTAGAAAAAGCCATTTTTAAGCAAGGCCAACATACACAAACGAATGGAGTTTACCAGAAATAAGGTTAGTGAAGACTTTTCATTCTGGGAAAAAGGTTTATTTACAGATGAAAGTAAATTCAACGTTTTCCGATCAGATGGACAATCATATGTCTGACGTAAAGCTAATGAAGAACTCAAGAAGGCCAATCTCCGTCCTGCACGGTTTCGGTTCAATAATGGTATGGGGTGCAATATCCGCTGCTGGAACGGGTAAATTGCATATAATCCAGGGAATTATGGCCAAAATATATTACTTGAATATCTTAAAAGCAAATGTAAAAGAGAGCGCTCAAAACTTTGGAAAGGAGAAGATTTCATTTAATATCAGGATAACGACCCGAAGCACGAAGCTCATATTGTGCAAAGTTGGTTGCTCTACCATTGTCCTCATTTGCTTCAAACCCCACCGCAGTCGCCTGATTTGAATGCTATCGAGCTTGTGTAGAGTTACTTCGAGAAAAAATTATAAAATCATCACATAAAGAATAAAATACAGTTGGAAGCAGCCTTAAAAGAAGAGTGGAACCAAATTCCGGCATCGTTCTGTCGAAAATTGGTGGAGTCGGTGCCAAAGCACATGGCAGAGGTCCTACAATAAAAAGGGCCCCTAACTAAATATTAGAACTCAATTAATTTTTTTTTCAAACCTTACACTTTTCATGAATTCATATTGTGTTCCATTATAACTTTGAGGCTGATGTACTATGTTTTGTTATGTAATGCAATTTTTTTTGGTTTTAATGTGGATGTTGTTAAAGTTTTTTTGTTGATAATAATCAGTTATACTACTTAAAATAAAAAACAATGTTAGTAACAGATTTGTAGTTAATTTGTTATTAAGGTATAAACTTATATATTCATGCTGTTCCATTATAACTTTGAGCCACTGTTCCTCTATTCTGCCATGCCTGCGCCTTAGATTAGTCCTTTCTCTTCCTCGTACTTCTCTTGAAGCTTAATTTTTTTGTCTCTCTTGGCTATTCTAGTAATTTTGGAGGCCTCAGTGCTGCGACGAATCGATTGTTTTACGCGAGCGCGATCCATTTTCGCAGCGTGTCTAGAGGCTGAAATTCCTATTGCAATGTCCATCAGTTGCATTATTTTTTAATACACTTGCAAATCCTTCATTAAAAATGCAAGAAGCAGTGTGAGCAGCAATTTCCATAATGATCGTGCCAGCAAAAGTGTTTTTAGGGATGAAATTCCAAACACAATTATTTAAACTTTCGTTATTGTTTTGTTTGTTATTTCCCAAACATCTTTCCAACAAATCGTCTGATGTCAAGTCTTCGTAGATGGGTTCTAGGATTTTCTGTGCTTCTTGATCAATAGGTGGAGCATGTTTATAGTTTTTCAATTCAACAGCCGCCTCAGTTTTACAATAATTGCACGAAGAGTCAGCACCAGCTGGACAAGTGTGCTGTGGATTTTGATCGGTAGAAATTTTGTGGTAAAACGCTGCCCACATTTCTTTTCGCATTTTTTCCTTGGAATCGGAATTGCGTCTTATTGCCAAACCATAATATTTTTCAACTTTTTCGTCCGTACTTTTTTAGCATCATTTCTATTTCCATGAAACTTTATTTATTTTTACTACGTGAAGGTCATATTTTAAACACTTTTTATTTATATTTCAACTTATAACAACCAATGTTTATGTTTTGACCGTCGTACATGAACTGCGTTGTGTATTCGAAGAAAAATGTTAGCCTTCAAAAAGGCATAACTAAGGGTTCTTTTCAGTTTCCCCACCGAGCCTGGAACGATGAAATACGCTGTAGAGTTGAAAAATGTGCTTTCACCGCGTTTCGCCCTAGGCGCTTAATAATTAGTTTAAATTTTTTATATCGCTCTAAGATCTTTACATCGCATTTTTGATTGGATTTAAAACCAACATCAATAAAAAAAATTTCGATTTTTTAAAAATTTGTAACCTATGCGAAGAATTGTGTAAGATGTTACCGATTTAGTCCAAAAAATTCTGAAAAACTCATCAAATTTGAGTTTAATAATGTTTTTCCATTTGACGGGGCTGCAATCTCAACTCAAAAGTAGACTTGAAAGACTGTGAAAGGTGTTAAAGAGAAAACTGAAAAGTTTAAAAAGATTTTGTTCGACTTATCATGAGAGTTGGTCGTGAAGTGTAAATCAAAATGAACCTTTTAAAAGATTGGATGTCTTTCATTTTCCGTGAACTTGTAACGTAAAACGTTTCCGAAGGTGATCGTTATTGCTTATTTCATAGTACGATAAAAAGACGTTATAGATATTTCAAAGATATTTTCAAAAACGGGAGCGGAATCGGTTCTCCCACTGGGTTTCCGTCCACAACATGGTGCGAGTCCCCGGAATATTGTTTTTTAGTGTGGCAACAAAGACTCAAACCGTTCATCCGAATACCATTCCAGTCTGTCCTGAAGCTTTCCAAAATGAAATTTTAGTAAAGTTTCACACCTCATGTTGTTTTTGCCAGTGCTGTCATTTGAGATTTAAGACAAACATTCAACTTTTCCCCTGGAATCTTAAACTTTTTATTGGAGCAGCATAGAAAGAAACGTTCATGTTTATTTATGAATATATTCAATAAAAGTCATAAGTTAGCAAGACAACACAAAGTATAATGGTAGTCATATTAGTAATGTAATTTCAATATGTTCAATGTGAAACGATAAAATCTAAGGTAAAACACCCCTATTAATGTCATACATAAATGCAGAAAACATGAAATTCAATTAAATTCAAACAATGCAGACGTATTACTTCTAAGGAAAGACTAAATTGGATTCGACACGATTTCAACTTCTTTGGAATATTCAATTATACACTTCGATTAATTGTTTCCTTTTTTAATGTTTGATTTTGTTTTGTTTTAAAAAAAATCAATCATTGAAGAACGAAACATCCTGTATCCGAGCAAAGAATTTCTCGTTTTGCTCTTAAATTCAAACATAATATGGTTTAAATAGTTCGAATACTTATTGATCAGTGTTTATTTTCGTGGTATTATTTTGATTATCAATAACGCTTTAAAACTTTTGTGTATCATTCCTAGCATCGAAATGCTAAAGATAAATTTGCATATCAAAGGAAATGCCTCTTGACCATCAGTCAGTGTTGATCAAAAATATTGCACGCCGATTTCTTCAGATTTTGCCAAATCAAACAACTTTCCAAGCTCCAAAAGTCTAATGTCTTTCTACTCTTTATGTTTCTCTTTTATCCTGTACATTATGCAAAGGAGCAATTAAACCATTGAAAAATATTTTTCCATAATTCCTTTCATCGGATCTATCTGCGTTAGTATTTTTAGCGTGGCATGATCAATGTAATGCTATTGAGTTTTTTCATCACAGGGAAATGTTATTTCAAAATTTTCAGATTATGTTCATTTTACGGATCATTTAAGTAACTGAATACAGTACCGGATTTTTGATATGATGTATATCCACTAACAAACTAATATATAGTTTCGAAGCCTCGTACAAGTGTTGTGTACCTAAAAAGCCACCCACCGATTTGAGACCGAACTCAACACGCAGACCACTTTGTAATAACACATGTGAGAAGAAATCCCGAACTTTGCAAATTGCATTCAGTCATTTCATGTGTAATATTACACTTTGCCCATAGTGAATACTAAAATGCCATCGATAGATAGAACGGCTAATTCATTACTCATTAACAAATCGTTTTACAACTGTAAGGTGAGACATGCTGACGATTAGTTAACATATGCTTGAGTGTTGAAGTATTAAAAAACGGATCATAAAAAGTTTGACAATTATTTCATGATTTTGAGGGTCACCCACGATACGTATTGCTGGGTCGTGTGAACTCTATGCAAAAGAATATACTTAGGACATGAATGGAAATGTGTTCCCTCTTTCTTTTTTGTACATAATAGATTAAGCAAAAGACTTTGTACATAATTATGTACATAGTTCGCTGTTGATAGTTCTAAAAAATGGAGATAGAGTGTTTTATTTTTATCATGGTTTGTTTTGTAAAGTATTTTTTACGGTTCAGTCCAACGAGAGTGTCAGCTTTGATCAATCAGCGAATCATCACCACCATAATGAACAGTCACCACAGCAGCACTAACAGCAGCCACCTTCGCGTCCGCAACACCAGTAGCATAAAGCAGTCAGTTATCAACAATCTCGCCCTCATGTATACAACTACCACTCACATCTAGATGAAGAGGGATATTACAGGTGACATCGATGATTCCGTGATTTGGGCAGAAATTAAACATACTCCTTGCATATTGCTGCAGTTTTCACCGTAAAATAACGTGTACATTAGACTAATATGTTCTAAGGAATAGAATTAATTTTAAATGAAAAGTGCACGTCTTTTGGGATCTCTGTTGAGAAATGTGGTTAGGGACTCTCATTTGGGACTGCCGCTACGCGGTTGACTTTTCAGCTGTTCCTTAAATACGACAAACTTATATAACGTAGAGAGAGACAATTTGAAAATCTAATTTTGGAAGACCGATACCAAAATTTTCCAATAGTTCTAATAGTAACATTTTAAACTCTCTTTCATACCCAATTTCTTTGTTCGAAAATATTCTATATCTTTCAATGTTCACACTTCTAATAAATTCAACACTACATGTTTCAAAGAATAAATATCAGAAGAAGAAGAAAACCGTCCAATATTTTCTGAAATAATATATGTTGATATGAACTGTCCACACACCAGATATGATCA
This sequence comes from Oxycera nigricornis, assembly GCA_963942545.1. NCBI lineage: Eukaryota > Metazoa > Arthropoda > Insecta > Diptera > Stratiomyidae > Oxycera > Oxycera nigricornis. Next base: position 95,098,988 of record OZ012659.1, read on the forward strand.
TTATCGTAAACTGGGGCATCTGGTTTGCGTAGTTTATACCAAAATAACGCAGTATGAATAGTCTATAAATCTTAAGGAGCCCATCACATAACACTAGGTTTAAATATCCTGAAAATATATTATATTTTGCATACATTAAACATCTTAAAATCATATGAGAGCTCATCAGCTCATGAATGTTTACTGGAAATGCGTGTGTTCCAACTCATCAAGGATTTGCGTTAAAATACATACAACGGATTTCCTAGCTTGAAATAAATATGCTTTTCGTCTTTTATGAAGATACTATCGATTCTGGGCTAACATAATGAAATCCTTTTTATCTTGATATACAAGTCATTAGCATAACGAATCAAGATTAGATTGGTAAGTACCGTATTGTGAGTTAAATTATATGACGCATGATTTGCTGCAGAAAGGCTTTGCTTTACATTTTCATCAGTTCATAGAGACGAGTTCACATTGTGAATTGATTTTATACACCGAAGTGAATAAGTACAATATTTTAATTATCATTAAATCCAGAAGTATTTTGCAGCTGTACAAAAATAGGCGTCTTTTGCAGAAGACTACTATGTTAATTTTTTTTTTCATTTAAACTTGCCGCATTCCTTTGTTTATTTTACTTCATTTTTACAATTTTAAGTTTTTCCTGGCTTCATCACTAAGTAAGAGTGCTCCGAGTTACAAATATATTGATAACAAATCAATGGAATTAACTAATAAACTCAATAGAAGAAGAGAAATAGAATATACGAGGACGGTTCAATAAGTATCCGTGTTAGAAATGAAAACTCAATTTTTTCAAAAATTTATTGTTTTATTTTTCAACATAGTCCTCTTTTACAAAGATACACTTCTCCCAACGTTCCTGTCATTTTTTTAACCCCTCCAAAAAATAGGATTTGTAGAAAACTCCAAAGTACGCCTCTGTCTCGGCGATGACCTCCTCGTTTGAGATAATTTTTTTTCCCGCGAGCCACATCTTCATACTAGTGAACAAGAAGAAGTCACAGGGAGCCAGATCGGGTGTATACGGGGGCTGCGGCAGCAATTCATAACGCAATTCATGCAGTTTGGCGGTGGCAACTCCGGATGAATGTGCTGGTGCTTTATCGTGGTGAAATAACACCTTCTTTTTTGCCAAATGCGACCGTGTCTCCATTAATTTTTTGTCCAATAACTCACTGTAGTATTGTCTAGTGATTGTTCTTTCTTTTTCTAAAAAATCCATGAGGATAGCGCCCTTTCCATCCCAATGAAATCGTCGCCATGACCTTTCCGGCCGATGGGACCGTCTTCGCCTTCTTTGAAGCAAATCCACCGGGTGAAATCAATTGTTTTGATTGTTGCTTCGTTTCTGGTGTGTGATGATGAATCCAGGTTTCATCAACGGTGACAACTCGACGCAAAAAGTCATTCGGATCTCGCTTAAATTGCTCCAAACACTGCTTCGAAGTTAACAGCCGAATCCGCTTGTTGTCCACCGTAAGCAATCGCGGCACCCATCGAGCCGACAATTTTTTCATCGCCAACTTATCATGTAAAATATTAATTGCCGTTCAGACCGACACACCTATTGCCTTTGATACTTCGCGCACTTTCGTTCGTCAATCAGCGAGAATCATGTCGTGGAGTTTTTGAATGATTTCTTCGGTAACCACGTCTGCCGGTTGTCCTGGTTTGATGGTCCGCTGCTCATCAAAAACGGATGTTAGCCCACGTTTAAATTCGTTGAACCAAAATCTGACGGTGGTCATAGATGGCGAAGTGTCTCCATAAACAGCATCCAACTTTTCTTTTACCTATTCGCATTTTCCCTCATCCATAAACAAAAAGCGAATTACCGAACGATGCTGCTCTTTTTCCATCTTATCGCAAATCACGAAACACGTCTCACTCGAATGGCTGCCAAATAAAAACTAACCTATCAATCAGTCTGAAATTTGTTTTGGCGTCGTTCGATGGATGACAGCACATGATGATAACACCAGCTTTCCTCAGGAACGTCCTCTGTCTTCAAACACGGGTACTTATTGAACCGCCCTCGTATTGTGGTTGGTATTTTTGTAAAGTCTAAAATAATAGTTAGGGACTGCTCATGACTTTTATCATTCGGTATTTGTTTCAGACTTTTTATTTCAATAGCATCATCTTTTTTATATTGATTAACTATATGCATCTTAGGACGAAGAATTACATTGAATTTATCATTCTTTTAGTAATTTTCTAAGTTAATTCTAGCTTCCAACATGAAGCAGTTCTTTCTTAAGTCATAAATTTTCGATGAGGTTAAGATAAATCGAGTTTCTTAGATAATATGTCTTTTAAAAAGGCAGTAGCGACTTTCTTAAAAATTATTGAAATTCCTGGCGTGAAATTCGATGCTGCCTATGAACCATCTGTAAATACGGAGTTTCTTCCGGCTTGAACTCCATAATGCATAATGATCAGATATCATATTCTGCATGAATCATAATAAATATTAACATTTTGTAAGGACATTTACTGCTGGTTCTATTTTTTATACCTTTCATACTTGTGTAAGGACTATTTTATTGGAGATTTTTGTGCTATTTATGTCTGAAAAGAAGTTTCTTACTTTTGTCCTTTTGTCAAAAGTCGTATTCACGAGTGCTTCCTTTTCAAATAATTTGTGCTTCATTTCCAAAAGGTACATTTTATTTATGGAAATAGTTGTTTAGAGTGAAACTAGACATCTTCCCTAGAATAATGAGTGCTTACGTTATTCTTTATCGTTGTTTTGCAAAGTATTTGCCCTGATAAGCATAACTATCTGATTGGTTAAGCACAATCGCTGAGTTAGGCCTGCTTTCACATGATCTTTGACAAAATATCATATTGTTTTGGATTCATATTCTTTAACGGTTCCTACTTGATCACATACCAGCATTCTGATCCATCATCAGACCAATTTACTTAGAATTACTAACTGGTTGGACATTTTCGTCACGGTTCGAACTGTTTTACTTTATTTTTGATTTTTCTACCATTTTTTAAATTTTAAGCTCTTCATCCAGGAGCAAAAGTTATTCGTATGGAGAAAATGTATAAATTAGGTAAATTAATGAAATCAATCCAAAATTGAGGCTGCAGATGGAACGACACAGTGCTTTTCAATTTTTTTCAAAATTCATAGTCATTTTGTTCCTGTTTATTGCTGAGAATTTAAACCATCAGGACGTAATTATTCTTGCAACTTTTTAACAGTTCCAAAAAATTAGGTCGACGATGTCTTTACTGATTTGTTATATTTTTCAACGCTTTGTCTACTTTTGATTTAAATAATTGAGTGTAATTAAACTTCATACCGGTGATACCGTCTAGCTATTTCGTATCTAGACTATCGAAATTTATTGAAAGAGAGTGGTTCAAATAAGTTTAGATTTGATTGAAATTATTAATTCAAATTCACTCTTTAAAAAGTGATATTCAAAAAAGCATTTCATGCCTGAGCGAATGATTACCCATTAAAGTTAAACATCTTAGGATTGCATATTTCTTGGACAACCACTGGTCCAATTATTTGTGTTACATTTTAATGCTGTCTATAAAACTCCTATACTTTGTTTCTCCTTTTTCGATATTTTTCCTTTGGCCTCTCTACTATTGCTAGTTTCCCTAATGCTTCTATGCACGAAACTCTACATAATTTGTGCCTTGCTTGTGCTAATTTATCTCCAAATGCTTCTCGTAAAGTCGGCAATCTTTTTTTGATTGTCCTAATTTCTCTCAGACCTGAAGTTACTCCGTGCAGGAAAGTGTTCGCATTTGCTAGGCATAATGCAATTATGGAAGTTATTTAGCAAATCATATGCTGATGGAAGTAGCTTTCTTCTTGAATTGAAGTCAACAAGACAAGGACTCAGCGTAGTCATCCTCACATAATTGGTTTCGTGGAGGATGTGCGTGAAAAAAATCGATAAAGACAATGGTGGAAGCATGAGCGAATTAGGCATGAACAGTGTGCTACAGCGGCAATGCCATCAGCAGATTAATGACACTAAATCAGCCGAAAGTACAAGAACGAAATAAAAGAATCGTGATAATAATGGGAAGCACTACTTCGACGTATCTTTCTATAGATTTCTGCAGAAATTTGTTTGGGTTCTAGTTAAATAAATTGTTTTATGTTACGATAAATCTTGATGGGTTTATTATTCACCCACGTTTAGCGTTCTAACTCGAAAAACTTTTATTATATAATGTGCAATTTTGTGCAGAAGGTTGACTTTGTTAATTTTACCTTCCTTTTAGATCTTGAAAATTTAAAGTTGAGTTTCAACAAACCTCTGAAGTACTGAGACATGCCTGTTTAGATTATTGTTGTTTGTGGTTAAGTTTAGAATTGTTATTGATTTTATCGGTATTAATAAGTGGACATTAAGATGGCTGAATCTCTGGAAGTGTGATAAGGGAACAAAGGTTACACACGATATTACACGTCCTGCTGAGCTAGCCTGCCAGCAGTTGTCATCCCTCTAGTCATGAAACGCCAATTCATCACATTCAGCACATCATAACAAGGGACGTTGCTTCGACCTGGGAGTGAATGCCAATGGGGTTAACGAGGCGGAAATCATGCTGACTCCTTACTTTGCTGCAATTTCAATAAACACCAATCATAAAAAAACATTCCAATTCGCGCCAAACCTCTGACCTGATTTGATGAAAATGGGATTCAATGTTTGAAAAAACATTAAAATTGTTACAAATTTTCAAAGGGAAATATCCTATATATATTTGAATGCTTTTATCAGGGAGCTGAAACTTTCATAATTTTCTCCGGTGTCCGTAACCATACTCAGCATTAAATTCTACTTTGATTCGCATAATATTCAAAAATCAATTACTGTTATCTTCAGATATTTCGAAATAATAAAAAGTCATACCATTTTCATCACACCGGAAAAATCAATACTTGGTAATCGTCGAGTAGTACCTATTATCATCATATTGCATCTCTAAAACTAAGGTGCCAATTCTATTCATATTAAAATATCAACAGTATTTTTAAATTCAAATGTAATTGAATCCCAAATTTTCAAATTTGTCAATAAAAACTATAATTAATATAAATATCTTAATATAAAAAATTTCAACGTTATAATACGTTTCACGCTGTCAAAACTTGGTCAATTGGCATATATCTATTCTCCGTTTCTTTTTGTTCAGTTTTCAAAAAAAATGTCTTCTATATCGCCCAAAAAATGTTTTGTAAAGGTTTTTTTTAAATTACTTTGAACAAAATGAAAACCGTTTAAAAGGATTTCACATGGTCATGCGGTGAAAGATGTTGGTCGTCTCTTATAATGCAAGTGATTGTTTTCTGTTAAATTCGTTAAATTGTCGCGTTTTTCACGGAGTGGTAAAAAGTCGATCGCATGGTGACAATCTCATTTAAAATAAATTATCCAAACTAGTTCACTGACTCGTGGATCAGAGCCAAAGAAACTTCAAAAGGAAAAGACTGACCAAAATCATCAACACAAAGTCATGCTGCCGTGCTCTGCAAAGGATATCACAAAAACGCAAAAAACCCAAAATCGCTCATTTTATTATTTCACAAGTTTTATTTACATGTTTATTAACTTCCCAGTATATGGGAAGTTCTTGTAATCGCCTCGAAAATCGAAATTGAAATTTTCAACTTTTCTTTACGTTTTGAGGTCTATAGAGTATATATAAAGTGTTTTTAGAAAGAAGTATGTATGTGTGTGTGTGTGTGTGTATATGTACGTACGTAGGCAGTTTTTCTACGAGCATAACTCACGTAAACAAAGTCCTATCGATTTCGTTGAGGTGCCAATCGAAGCGTCTTTGCAGTCTTAAGAGTTGATTAGTTTTTTGGACACTTCGGTCGGGGGGGTTTGCTGTTTTCACCCCTTGAAGGTCAACCATGTTATGCGCTATATCTCACGAACCAAACATGCGATTTTCATCAGTAAGGTGTCAATCGACGGGTATTAACATTTTTATGAATCTATCAAATTTTTAAAAAAATCGTTGGATCCGTTTTTTAATTTTTTTAAAAAAAGTGCCAAAAATTAGGGTTTTTTTCAAAAACACAAAAGTTGTAGCCTGATTTTCAAACCTAAGTAATCAATGTTTATATTATTTATATACTCCAAATAGTTCTTGTGAAAAAATCAGCAAAATTTTTTTTCATGTTTACAAAAAAAATTAAATAAAAAACAAAAAATCATTAAACGTTCAAGGTCATTTACGTCATTCATTATATCTCGAGAACCAAATATAATCTTTCCATCATTAAAGTGTCAATCGACGCGTATCAACATCTTTATGATGTTTTTATATTTTAAAAAAATTATTAAAGCGGTTTTTACGATTTATGAATTTTTTTTTAGAAAAGTAGTGTTTTTTTCATAAAAAAATCCATTTTTAACCTGATTTGCACATCGTAATAATAAATGTTAATAGAACTTATAAACTTTTATCAATTTTTGTAGAGAAACCAGCAAAAACTTTTCTCATGATTAAAAAAAATTAAATTAAAAATAAAAAATCATTCAAAGTCACCATGTAAAAACGGTTCATTCGAATCATTATACCTTAAATCTCTCATTCTAAAGACATTGTTGTAAAGTCAATCAAAGTTTATTAATATTTCCAAAATTTGAGCAGATTTTCAATAGTCTTCACAGCACCATGTTTAACTTTAATGAAAAAAACTGCTTTGTAACCTGTCCCCCCTCCGATTGATCCGCGTGAATAATCAATCAAACCAATGCACCAAAATCCTTACGTAATCAATTGACGCTCGCGTAAATGTTACGATTAATATTAAATCATTCCAATAATTTTTATGAGAAGTACATTTTGTTTATTTGAAGTAGTATTATTTCCATAATTATTATTGTGTTTAATATTTTTAATATCTATGTAGATATTACTGGGAAGTTGACCGTGTGGACCTCATGGGTCGCACCTCACGGCTTGTTTTTAAAAGTTCTATTTATATAATTTTTTGCAAACAAAAACATGTGTCTGCAATAAGGATACGCGTTAGTTAGGGTTGCATCTCGCTAATCCCACATTGGTTTTGTGAATGTTGCAATCGAAAGTCATCGAGTATACGTAAATTAATTTTTTTCATTATTTTGTCGATGCTTGGAATTGCCATCATTTAAAATCATGCATGAGTTCTCTCCACGTTACAATTTCACGTTATTAAGTTGCAGCTCTGAATTATCGAAAATCGCGTAATACTGCTGGACAAATTCTTTGCCAAGGCCGTCATATTTTGGATTCAGAACCATATTTGCATCCGAACGGCTCACAATAAAGCGTATTTCACGCACATTAAATTATCAACGACCTGCTCGTCCAACGATCAGAACCATGGTATAGAGACTAGCGAAGGTAAACCCATTAGAAAATCGTCATCCTATTTCGCTCGCACATTTGAATCACTTTATGTCACGTATTCACTGAAATTACGGCTACCAATGTAACAAATCGAATACGGCGCGTATGGCAGCCCAAAATATAACGAAATGTCACATTTGAATCAGGCGTTGCAAAAACGCCACATATTGAAATTTAGCAAATTGTCAGGTAACAAAAACGAATGTTTACTGTAATCAATATTATAGCTTAGGAAACAAATAAATATTCTCTAAAGAATATTCAAATGGCACATTATTTATCTTTTTCTTACAATACGTGTCACTCCATCCAGCAGGAAAATCACATCTTGTATGCCGCAAAGTGTTGCTGAAATTCCTACTGGACAAAGTGTCATGATTGTCTGAACATATGACGTCACCGCAGCTTCGGAAGAGACTACCTGGTTGTCTTCAAGGTATATAGACCAGAAGGTAAGACCATGCGCATGCTCTCGTCCTATCTCGCTCTAAAAATGACGAAACTGATGCCGAATCATCGCGCAAATTTTATGAAAATTAGGGCTGCCGCTTCTGGTAGTGGAAATAAAACATGAAATTTACGCATTGGTGTTACCATGCAGTAGAAACATTGTGTGCAAATGCAGAAATAAAAGAAGTGCGAAATGGTTCATCACGAACATGTTATTGCATTAGCAGGTATTGTTTGCTGTGGGACCGTCGCGTGCAGTTTACACTTCGAAATTATAAGGCAAACGCGATCTATCCCATAATTTCCCGAGAAACCTAATGTAACCGTTCATACGCACATCGTTATTATGAAGATGCTTAATCATATATGTAAGTACATCAAATCCATCGTTAGCATTTGTTTATTCATCATGCATCAATTTCGTTACTTTTCATATAAAATTTACTTGCGCAAATAACACATCCATCAACTTTCCTAGTGGAATAGAATTTCAATCTCATCGAAGTGAGATGAAAATTTGCACTGGAAATTTTTCGGCATCAGTTGCGTACATGCGCAGGCTGGACGAGTTTGGAAACGCGGAAGATCCTTCCTCTATTCCAACTAGACATGGTAGTCTATTCCCGATTCCCAAATGCGTTCACTACTGCGCATGTACGTCACTGATGCCAGAAGTCGCCGAAAAGTGCCCAGTAGGAATAGCATCAACACTTTTTGGAAAACATGTTCCGCGCAGTAGGAAAGGGAAAAACCCAGGAACGGCGCACATCGTACAAGAAACAATTATTAGTGGGCACAATTGCACTCCCGACAGGGTTTCGGTAAGAGAAAATGCGAAATCGTTCAGTCATGCACCGACTATCCGCCGCCAATTCCCGCCATTTATACACTTTGAATTGTGGCGCCTCGTTTTCTTTCGCCTTGCCAGATGTGCACCCTATGTTTTGTTCATTTGCCAGCCCAAATTTTTTGGCCAAAATGACGCACGCAATGCCTGCTGTGCGAGCGAGATAGAAGAAAAGCTGCGCATGGGTTCACCATGTCTAGTTTATATACCTTGCCTCTAGTCCATATACCTTGGGTTGTCTTTTTACCATGGATCAGAACCCAACTCCCCTAATCGATATCCGGTCGTCCAATTTCGATCTCGATTGACTCCCGATCGAGTTCGCGCACCATCGAAATATGGTCTCACACGACAGATGGTCGTCTTATATTTTCAGCCGGAAGCCAGCATCCGCTCTGTGAGTGGGAAAGGAAGCGAATACTATGCTTTCGCGTAGCGAGACAATATTGAAACAACATCAAAATACATCAACTATTACATTAGTTCGAGTAATAAAGGCGCGAAAATCAATAAATTTGATAATTGCTACAATCTAATCAATGACTTAAATTATGACCTTCGATCCGAAACAAATTCATTATTGAAAGTCAATTTTGACATATTTTTTCAATGTGGAAAATTTTTGATGCCGTTGCTGCTCGAAGTTGAGAGTAACTCCTTAATGTTACATCTGTTCCTTTACATATATCAATCCAAACATGCTGCAGACAGCTTTTTTTAAAATAAATAAATATTCGAAAATTACTTATTCATTGTGATTAGAATTCAATGTTTTAATAACAAAATTTCATTGCTTAAATACACTTTTGTCAACAAATCTATTAACAAAACATGAGATGATTCCCCATCAGTCAATTATGTCGCACATTGACTTGATTCGTGTTCAATGAACACAAATCTTTAGATTGAGGTGAAATCCTCATAGGCCCATCACTACGTAGATTCAAATTCGTTTCCACTCAAATGGTTTTGCTGTTTAGGGCCAACGAAGGATATTGTAAGAGTGCTCATCATTGCGAGCTGGGGTTGTGATACACACCCCAGACTGTATTCGTAAAAGCTGAATGGATTCAATGTGGTGATATTTACATGATTTAACAATTGATTGAGTAAAGTGACTGATTACGATAAATTTCCCAACAACCTAATTACTAACAGTTCACCGCTTCTAATTTAAGTATGTAATATGCTTTTTTGATTGATTTTAATTCGAAAATCATGATTTTTGAATGATATTCATACTGAAAATATCATAAGGATTCATGAACTTCCTTTTGATATATTCGAATCAAATTGCAACAATTTACGTTTGCTTCACTGTAGCGTTAGCTGAAAAAGCTTTCGTTGTAGTGTTGAAACTATATAAACGTCAAAACCGAGTACGTCCCTCCCTTAGAATAAGACATGTTCGCATAACTTATTCACCAAAGGTTGTTCGAACCCTCTCCATATTAAGTTCAGTGCAAACCTCAATATTGCCACATTGTCCAGGATTGACGCAGACAAAATATGAAAAGCACCATTTCATGTACGATCAAATGAATTAGCAACCCCTAGCATACTTTGTAATTTACCCAAACATAATCCTTCATCGAAAAGTAGAAGACTCCAAGCCTTTTGCATTGAAGTCTTCCGAGACGTGAGATACCTGAAGCCTGGGTTGCTTATCTCTTCGCCAATAATCTCACAAATTGAAAGTGTCATGTAATCATGCTTTAATCCCCTCGAGGAACTCTAGGCACATATGAACCTACATGAACACTTAAAACGATGTACATGTAAATGTTCCAAATAATAACCAGAGACAAGGTTATGCCATAAACAATGGACGGGAGGCTCCGGGCGGTTCGCCCTTGGGTCCTCTCTGGCCTAGACTAGGCATGAAACAGTTCCCAGTTGAAAATTGATTCGAAACGCTCCACGTCAATCCGTTGCAGGCAAGGCGTAGCTATCCTTGTTTGCTTTCAGCGTAATTGTGCAATTGTTGTTTGCTACATGAGACAAGTTTCACTTGACACCGTCACTTTCCAGGACAATAGGTTCTGGGAATTAAAATTAAATAGTCAATTAGTTGATGCTATTCCATTAGAGCGAGTTTGTATTTGGATAATGGAAGCTTATATAGATAATATCCGCATTCAATGTATCATATTGTAGCGTTGGGTGTGAATGGAACAATGATGAATGCATGTGGTAATCTTTCCACTGAATTGTATGTATTTCAATATAAAATTGGTTCATACTGTTGTCCATAAGGATGATGTACATTGTTTAACTGGATGAATTTGAATTCGCATAAATTGGACTAGCAATGAAAACTAAAACAGTATTTTGGAAGAAAAATTATAATTTTTCTTGTTATGATAAACTCTCTGCTCTTTGAATAGGATTTTTTTATTTTGTGACAGGATTTGTTTCATTTCGAAGAGCTAATAGTTTGTTTTCAGGTTAATTTTTTCCCCAATAAATCTCTGAAAGTCCCTCATAAGAATAGGAGAGAGACTATCTTAAGTCCATGCCTGGGAAAATAAGAAATGTGCCATCACCTTCAATAGTTATTAACTTCCCAGTAGATTTGAAGTTCTTGTAATCGCCTCGAAAATCGAAATTGAAATTTTCAACATTTCTTTACTTTTTGAGGTCTACAGAGTATATGTATATAAAGTGTTTTTAGAAAGAGAGATGTGTGTGTGTACGTACGTATGTACGTTCGTGGACAGTTTTTTCTACGAGCATAACTCACGTAAACAAAATCGTATTGACTTTCTTGAGGTGTCAATCGAAGCGTCTTTGCAATTTTAAGAGCTGATTAGTTTTTGGGAAACTTCAGTTGGGGAGGTTTGTTGTTTTGCCCCTTTAAAAGTCATTTCTGTAATGCATTATAAAATAAAAAATCATTAACAGCTATCATGATCTTCAAGGTCATTTCTGTCATTCGCTATATCTCACGAACCAGATATAATATTTGCATCATTAAGGTGTCAATCGACGTGTATTAACATGTTTGTGATTTTTAAACATTATAAAAATTCGTTTGAGCCGTGTTTTTAATTTAATAGAAGAAAATGCGAAAAGTTGGATTTTTTCATAAAAAATATTTTTCTTACCTGATTTGCACAACACAGTAATAAATGTTTATAAAATTTATACATTTTTACCAAGTTTTGAAAAGAATCCAGCAACAATTGTTCCATGATTATGAAAAAAGTAAATTAAAAATAAAAAAATTATCAAAGTTACCATAAAAAGAGGGTTCATACGAATGCTATTATTTTATATCTTTTATTCTAAATAAATTGTTATAAATTTAATCAAAGTTTTCAAATATTTGCATAACTTGAGCGGATTTTTAATAATTTTTACAGTCTTTTAATTAAAACAACTGTGTTAATTTTGAAAACCAGCAAAATTTCAATCAAATTTGCATTTGTGGTAATCAGCGCTTTGAATGGTAAAATGTTTTTTAGTCAATACTTTCCAAGATCATATGCGTTAAAAAGCTTTCATCAAATAAAAAAATTGTTGATTTTAGTAGATTTAATCTTTAGTAATCATAAGATTGCGATTACTTCCTCCATCATCATTTGTAATACATTTTACCTTTTACATGCAATTGAACCTATTTTTGACTGCATATTCCAAAATTTTTTCATTAATCTCATTGATGTGAAATCGTGAAAAAATATGAATTCAGTGATTATGCTGAAGTCATGGCAATTTTGAACGCAACTATTCAAAATGGCCATCACGCGACAACATCTCTTCAGTGGGCGTAATAACAAAAACTGCATTCATGTTTCCTAGCGTTCTTTTGTCCTTCAATCATCGATTTGAAAATAACAAATAACGTGAAAAAAGTCCCCACCGATTGATTGATCAAATCAATCTACCCCCATCCACCAAAAGCCTTACGTAATCAATGGATGCTCCCGTAGATGATATGATTAATATTAACTCATTCCAATTACTGTTATAAGAACCTCTCATTATTATTATTATTCAAAGTAGTATTATTTTCAAAATGATGATTCTGCTTAATATTTTTAATGTTTATCTAGATATTACTGGGAAGTTGACCGTGTGGACCTCAAAGGTCGCAATTCGCGGCTTGTTTGTGTCTGTATTCTACTATTCATTTTAGATCAGTGACTGATGCTATAATGAGGATACAGTGTTTCACGGTGCACCGCACTTCAACAGTCCCCTATCCCTTGGAAAACGAAAGGGTTTTGACACGACTCAAAAATCATATTTCCTTCACAAAACTGAACATAAAATGAGAAATGTACCTGCCTTGATATCTATTGTTGAGTTGCAAGCAATAAAATGTTCTAGAGTCAGGTTGCCAGGGATATGCAGGCTGATAGACTATGACGCAAGTTTAAATGCTCTAGACGAAAGCGATTAAATGAATAATTGATTTTTATACCAAGACAACAATTGCTTGTAATGAAGTGCGCCCAACGTGGGTTGATGAAGTGGTCAGTTTTTGCGTTCATCCCTCATGGCATACACTAACATTTAATTACAGAGTGCATTTTGTGAGTTATGGTTCGTGGCTAATTTGTTTGTGTTTTATAAGATAACTATTTTACAGGCCAATCTCACTCTTGAATTTCTTAAGTAAAATCCTCGAAAAATTATAGATTCTCGAATCAAAAAATTCTTATTGCAAAATAAAATCTTGGACAGAAACCAGTACGGATTCCAGGCGAGAAAAGGTACAACAGATGCCACTTCTGATGTAATTAGGTTTTCAAATGAATACTTGGATAAGGGCCACTACGTTGGAGCAGTTTTCGTGGACCTAAAGAAAGCTTTCGACACAGTTACACATGAAACTTTAATCACCAGGCTCAGTGAATATGGAATTGTTGGAAAAGCAAATAAATTAATATGCAGTTACTTGACGGCAAAAGCAAAAGTGCTGAATTCAGCATACGTGTTCTGCAAGGTTCGATCCTAGGACCAACGCTATTTCTTCTTTATATCAACTCCATATAAAAAGCAGACCTGTACGCAGAACAGAATAGAACAAATAAAATTTTTAGGACTTCTTATAGACGAGAAGCTAACATGGGCTCCACACATAAATGATCTAAGGGAAAAAATGGCTGTCTTTATTGGTCTTCTACGTCGCTTCTACTTCTTTCCAAAGAAAAAAATTTCAAATTATGTAAGCGCATCTCCTTTCCCAAATTTCCTACGGCATCTTGAATTGGAGCCAAACAACCTCTAAAGGTAGCCTCACGACCATCTCCAGACTAGTAACCAAGACGTATAAAACTATTTACAATTTCCCTATGACAACTCCAACGAGCGAAATTTTCACAACAGCCCAAGAATTGAATTTCCAAGGCATGATTTCCATAGGTATAGCTATCGCATTTGCCAGAACTGATCGGCTTAAAGAAGACCCCTTCAACAAAGCAGCTAACTTTTACAATACAATAAATATCTACTTTAGGACCAACTTTCGAAGTAAGTTACAAGTACAATCAGCTCCATGAAAGTCAAAGCCAAACATGTAATCAACAGAAAATAATTCATAAACATAATCTAACTAAAAGGACACTAAAATTCACAAATGTGGTACTATCCCTTATACCGATTCTTATCGTCTGCGAAGTACTATGTCCTAAAATTTTAAATACGGAGAATTACTAATTTTGATGGAGAGAGTGATTGAAGGAAACGAAGATTGTTTTAGTCGGTAGAAATCCGGCATGCTGAGAGGCAGCAGCTGATCGGTATCTTTTGAAGATTTCCAACTTGCAGCGTTGAAAAAAAAATAATTTTAATAATAATAACAAGTTTTAATAATAATATTAATATATATAATATCCATCCCTCCTAGGTAGAGATCAAAATAGGCTGTAGAAATTAAATAAAGAAGAAGTCCATTGGCGACCTCAAAAACATTGCATTAAAGTTTGATTATTAATTTAATTGGCCGATAGCTCCCCGTATTAGTTTTTTTTGTAAAATTGTTTGAACAATTGTTAAAAGCTTTGAAATTTTGGAATATTATTTTTTTGATATTTTTCTTTATACGCTGCGAGATTATAAATAGCTACGAAAAATATCACCAGGCAATTGTTGTAGGGAATCACATATTCAGTGAAAACCAATCGGTGGCAGTAAATATTTATCTAGTATCGCTTGGAAGTTATGAGTGCCTTTGTGAAAACATCAAAAAGGAAATTTTTCCACTGTTTGTGAAGAAACTTGCACAGCAACAACAAAACTGTTTTGGGATAATTTAGAACTTGTTGTGTTTCATATGGATTATTTCCAAATAATTGCAAAAATTTCAAATTGATTTCAAAATTTAAAACGTAATTTTTTTCAATTGTATATTTGAATATTTCGTGACCTATGTCAATTTCAAACATGTCATTTGCTATTACCATTTGCCAAATTTGATTACCCTATTTCAAGAAAGTTTTGAGTTTTTATATTATTGCAGTTTAAAAATCCATATAAGTTATATTGAGCACTAGCTAGATTGATGTCATTGAAAGTGTTAAATTTTGGGACGAATCGTTAAATAATGGCGATATAAAAATTCTATTTAAAAAAGGTTAGGGACATCAAATCTTTCTTTTCTTTCAATTTTTGAGGTAAACAAAAAAAATCGTCAAACAATTTATTATTTACTTATAATTTAAAAATGAAAGGAGCTCTTGGTCATTCGGACAAGATTTATCGATAAAAATAAAAATCAAATTTCCCGAATTAACAATGGACTATCAAACCATATCAAAACCCTTTTTCTTCACAAGGACAGCAAATTTGAAAATATACAATTTGGAAATGATGCCCATGCAGATGAATGAAAGTGCCAGTGAAATTAGGGTCGTACAGAAATTTGGAACAGGCAAAATGCAAGCCTTTGTAACGAAGTACCTGGGAGTAATTTCGAAATTATGGTCCGTTAGGAGCTTAAGAAATTAACGAACTATTGAAAAATCATAGGCATAAACTTGAAATGAGTCGGGTACAAATTACGAAATAAATGCATAACTTACCCAGCTTGAATGTAGTAGTGAAAAAATACAATATGGAATATGGCAATAATGTGAAATAAAACGGCACGAATTAAACTGTGTTAACGCAAATAGAAATGTTTATTTTCAACAAAAAGTAAAGAACATAGACATTCATTTTAATATTGTTAAAGCATTCCTGCAATCGCGGAATATAAAATCTGTAACTGATCAATTGGCCAATTTTACAAATTTTTAACTTTCCAAAATAAGTCTCGGAATTGTTTTGGTACGCAACAATGAACAAATACAGAGATGGGTTGAAAGAGAAAGGGTCCAGAATACTCAAAAAAAGAAAATGTAATGAAAAAATATATGTTGTCGATGGAAAAAGAAATGAAAAAATTGTACAATGGAACGGAAGTTCAACCTCGATCTGGTGGTTTCCAAACAAATGCCATGAGAAAATTGTTTGTTTGCTTACGAGTAGGCTAAACCATTCCGTCAGAACTTTTACTTCCTAAATGATTAAAAGAATAGGTTTGTGGCTCTTGATTTGTCGAATTTGATTTGGGGAAGCTTGGAAAATCATCATGGTCCTGTGCTTTTATGGGTTTGCTATTTGCCAGACATCCTATACAAATTTCGTCACCCAATGACCTTCCACGTCGAGCAAAAGTACACACAGTCTGCAAAGCCATTCAAATACTCTCGAACGTAAACTCATCCAAATTTGCTTTTGACATAAATTTAACTATTTCCTATATCTTTTTGTTGTCTTTGTCCATCAAAGAGAAAGGTCTTCTTTTCTTAAGATTGGACGTACATCGGGTGGAAATGAGCCATCCTGGTGATGTATTGTTTTTATTTCGCATCAACTGTACACTTTCCTTTCAGATTCTTTCATTGTATTTCAATGTCAATCACTTGCAGGCGCAGAAACAGGAGCAACCAGCCAGCGAGCTTTTCCTCTCAAGTGATTCGTGATGAAGCACATGGTAGATGGTACACGTTTGCGCCTATAACGGCGACCTTTATTTAAGCCTTCACACATGTTTTGCACGATTTTGGCTTGCCTCACAGGATTCAAGCCTCACTCATCCTTCTCGAATGCAACCTGCGATTCTTTTCGTCTGCCAATGCCAATACACTTGGAGCGAACAATGAAAAGAAAGTTTTGTGGGTCAGGCGATGCTAGAATCGCGATCGACTTTCTCTAGGCCAGGGCAGCTAAAGGACTAGCATAGCAGCCAATAAGAACTACTTTTTCTTCGATTGAACGCTATTGAATATTTCAAGGGCTCAAGGTGGTGTTTCGATTGTACCCACATTTGCCAATCTCAACTGCTTCTTTTGCACGTCGTCGTGTTGGCGAATGTAATCGAAATAAAATTCCACCCCGAGCCATTCCCAATCGAATCAATGGCATTCCGAGTAGTTTGGAATTTCCACCACATACTCCATCGGAACGCCAAACAATAGATGAAGACAATTGACCTTATTTACAGGCTCCTTTTTGTGTTTGGATGGAGTCTCTTAACGTGACAGAAACCTGCTACCTTGGATACACTTGCCTATGTATCTTATTGACGTATCGACATTAGATGGTTGAGCAGCAGAATGGAATGTGGCTTGACTGCTATAAGAGGCATCCGCAGAAAATTCCAATATGTTTTATTCTTTTCAGGGTCGTTTGAAGGGAAAACTCAAGATTCCTGGATTACGGTGGAGTTTGTAACAGAACTAAGCGCTGGATATCTTTAATTTTTAACCATGTCTGGTTGAAATAAAAAAGTGAATTGTCAGGGTAATCTTATCAAATAGTTATGCTTTGGTTTTGAGTAAACTTTTCAACACTATTTTGAAACGAAAAGGCCAAGGAGTATTATCATCAATTTGAAAATGAACTTCTTCTGCAATAGGTAAAAGAGCGTTGCAATAATACCTCAGAAATACATCCAGCGAATTCTTATTTGTATAATCTGTAAACACCAGAAGCCATGGCGTTTCTAATTGATATACTTTGCCCGCACTGCCCAACTCCCATGCTGATTCCTGGATACCAAACTTTGCTTTGTTGAGAAATTTTTATTCACTTCAGGTAAACTTTCATCTTCAACATGATGTTGGAGATATGTATTATTCTTCAACTCAGATATTCTTCATCATATGCCCGCGGGCTTCATGGCTGTCACCATTGTTTCTTTGAAAATTGCTTACAAATTTACTATGAAAGAGAAGCCGTCTATGAGTTGTTAAAAGAAGTATTTGATTTTGGTGCTAATTTTTGATTTGAATTATTTACTAATTGAAGTCAGCTAATGTCCACAGTAAAGGATTTACAGTTGTCATCAAGAAGAATAAAGGAGATTCCAATGGACATAAAAATTCAATGCAAAATGTTTTTAGTATCATATACGGCACAGTTAGTAATAACGAGAAGAATAATATCTAGTGACTTTACCGTAAAAGAAGTATGAATATTTTTTGCCAATTGAAGAACCAATAAAAATATAACTGGTCAAATGCGACCGATACTTGGGTACTGAAAGTTACCTACTATGAGACTAACTAAAGAGCAGCTATATAATCAGAACTTATCTCAAATTAGGAATGAACAACGTTATAATTGCTTAAAGTTTGTCCAGCTATTTCCTTGCTGTTTTGTTTAGTTCAACTTTTATAAACAAATGACAAGTAAAGTATTAGATGAAAAAAGGAAGAAGAAAATAAAAAACAATCAAACAAAATTAAAATCCGCCCGAGGAGCTTTAAATATTACCCTGAAGAACTAAAGTACATTTTCATTATATCGTTGACACCAAAAAATTTAAAACTTTTTGATGGTTAAACTTTGTTTTTAATTTTCGTTAATTTCTCCTGAACCAATAAATAATATGTGATCGATACTTCCACATATTTTTAAAAATTACTTCTGAAATAATTTCTTGTCCAATCCTCATTGTTCTAGGCATCGAAAATTTTTGATCCCTTAATTTAAATTAAAAAACATACGTATTTGTATTCTGTTAGAAAATGTCTGTGCAAAATAATTCAGACGGTACGTAACATGTAAGAAGAAGCGGATCACAGACACTTAAATCAATTCATCGCACAGGCAGCTCCAGATTTAGTAATCAAGGGCAACTGGAAAACAAACAGCAAGGATTTGAAATCAATCAATTAATACCATTAATGGTTCGGATTTACCTCAAGCGACCTGGAAAAAATTTTGCTCGGCAGTTTTGTTCCAGATGATGGAAATCTTCACGACGCCTTCGGATTACTTGTTGAAATTTCATAGGTGATTCCTGGGATCACCTGCCAGGCTGGATACAACGACTTGAGATCGTCGTCATCGCGATCTGTAAAATGGTAAGGGCAGAATAGCGCAGAATAGAGTGGGAAATACTAAACACAAACCGGAAACCGCTAAATGACAATATGCTTGCAAACTGTCTCGTAAAAACGGTCCACAGAATGTTCTAAACCTATGAAACATCAGCGGATTATGATTGGAAATCGATATAACTCAGCGGAACGAAACGAGCTCAAGTTTAAGTTCATCGCAGCGGGATCTGGGAAGCTAATATTAGTTTTTTTTCAATTTAGTAGTTTTTTGCATCAATTAATTTGGAATATTTCGGAGTCAAACTGGGTCCTTTCAGAAAAAAATGAATACTGATCCAAATCAAGTTAACGTTTTTCCGACACAATTTAGACTTTACAAAATCATCTGCAGAGTCATCCCAATCAAACCAATACTTTTATAAATAATATCAGAAAAGTTATTTTTGTTATGACTGCGTTTTTAACGAATTGAACACGGTGCGAAAGGCGCAAATGACGAATTCTATTGTTTACCACACAAATATGATAATCTGTGGACCCCATGCAAGGAAACGGATCGAAGGGTCAGCTGGCAGTCAGCAAAATGTAACACGCACCCATCAGTGCCTTTTCTTCGGAAAAACTTGTTTCGATGGGATTAAGCATCGGTTAGTATGGTGGAAAAAAGTTGGTACTAAAATAACAACAGAAGAAACTGAAAAGAAATGTACACCATTGCTGTCTAAACAAACTCCACTTTTAAATATTTAAATGATTTCAAAGGCTCATATCAGATATGGCTTCTGTTTCTAAAGGATATCCTGAATATATATAATTTCCGTTCTACTCGTCAAGCAACAATTCTTAAATTAAATTAAATTTATAATACCTATTTTTCTTTCAAGCGGCATAACCTTTATAATTAAGAAATCGAGGGACACTTTAACGTCACAGAGAAGCAAACTAAACTATTTCGATTGTCGTATTTTTCAAGTTTTAGTCGATTCTAGAAAAACCCCCGGATAATCTTGAAGAGGTTACATATTCAAAGTGGCGATATTTATTTATGGAAACTGTGAAATACAAATGATCTTGGTTAATAGCTAGTGCAGTGTTATATCGATAACTGCATATAATGTGTAAAGTAGTATAAAGCTTGCGTGAGCTGTTTTTTGTTTTGGAAGTATAGATGAGACTTCATTAAATTTAGTTTTAAATGATATTAATTTGGGTCTGAAAACAGCTAATTTGTTCCAAAAATCACCAATATGATTTGAAAAAACACGGACTTGATTTGCAACAGTGGGGAATTGATTTAGAAATTAGTTATTTTGATTCGGAAAATTGGGAATTTGATCCACAAAAGTGCCAATTCGATCTAAAAAGTGCCCATGTAGTTCGAAAAATTTGAAGTAGAAACGCAATAGATACTTGTAGATACTCGAAGCTGGTGAAGCTGGGCTTAGTTATGAAATATTGCTCTGGGATGTTTAACCGAGTCAGTCGTTCTTTAAAGTATAGACTACTTGGGGAGTAATTGAAAAGTCGTCGTTGATTTTTCGTTTGAGTAGATCGTTGACTCGGAATTGGTGTACATTCATGAATCAGTTAATTGTTTCATTGCGAACGGTGGTTGCAATTGAGCATTTTTTAATTGCTGGTTGCTTAGAGAGCCCCGACTTCAAAGTGATCGATGGAAAGTTGTTGTCCTGAAAGGAAACGGTTGCTCTTCCAATGCATGATGTTATCCTCAGATTTTCGAGAACGCGGCAAAAAAGTGAAAGCTGCCAGCATGTGAGTACGGCGGGCTACGTAAGAGCAACTTGTTTTAAAAAGTGGTTTTAAATTGAACGTACGGACAATTAGGGTGGTTTTATATATATGTATTCGCCCCTTTCGCGGGTGAATGTCAAGTGGGATTGCCCAAACAATGACGATCGGCTACGGTCCTGAAAAGTGAGCTAAGTCTAACGATCTTATGATATTTTGATACTTACTTGATTCTGTCTGTTATAGGAAGGTCGTTAGTGAGGTCTTCCTTAAAATAGTGTCTTGTTTGAAAAAATAATTTATTTATATCAAGCATCCATGCCATTGTGTATTGTTAGGGACATCTCTCATTTAATGCATGTAGTGTAGCGATTGGTGTATAATTATCTTCATAGTGAGTTTTGAAGAGAATTAGATATAGGTTCGAACTAAACTTCATCTTTCTATTTACAGGAGCCTTCTAAGAATTATTTAAGCAGTAAATTAATTAAAAAATAATTGCTTGATTGCATTTTGATTTATACTGTAATAAACTACCGATTTTTATGACATATGTTTGCAGAATCTCGAGGTACGACTAGGGACCAAGGAAAATGATTATCAGCTATATTTTCTTTTAGTGACTCCTTGCTGTGTATAACATGCGTAAAGTCGATATTGCAAGACTTTGCTATATAAGCTAACTTACTAACAGTTTAATATCATCAGAAGCCTACTGTAGATTCCTATTCTGGGAAACATAAACGTGCTAGTATAATGCTGTTCCATTTTTTTAAACAGAGTCCAACACATCTTCTGATTTAAATCACTCTTGATAAATCCTTTGTTTTCTTCACTTGTACCCCATTTAGTCCTCAATTTAGTTTTCATCTCACCTTGTCACTTCCTTAACTAGATTTCTTCGAAAAACATCTTTGCAAGCATCGAATAGAGTCCAAAGCACTAAAACAGTCTTCGTTGTAGTATTTCAGATTGATAAAAAATCAGCCTTGATAGAGGACTCTAGAATCCACTGTCTGCTTTCGTATCTCCTTTGATCTTTCCTTTTAAACGCTTAAGACTCTCGGATGAGCTGAAGGACTACTCGAAAGCACTTTTATAAGCTATTAAATTCAGTCGTTGTCGGAATGTTTGACAAAAAGGCAGCTTTCAATAATGTGCAGGAAACATGATGACTAGACTCGATACGCTGCAACGACAAACTTGGGGATTTGCCTAATTTTTTAAACAGCATCGGATAATTTTTAATTTGCACAGAAATTTTAATTTATTATTAGTTCCATGTTAAATATAGAAGTTAATAAATAAAAATCAAGATTCGGTGGGCACATAAGCTTACGAGAAGTAGAAAAATTCAATAATGCTTACACAAAAAAATTTACGAATTCCATAATAAGCCCATATTCCTTGATCTGAATCATTATCAAATCTTACTTGAAAAAATAATATAATAATCTTTGTCACCATTAATCAATGGAAGAATATTCTATAGCAGGTAAAGGTATATGCTGGAAATTCCCACAAGTCAAAAATATTTGGAAAATAACAAGAGCACAAAATTAATGGACAATCATACACAATCCAGAAATCTTTTGAAAGTTTATTGGAATTTCAGTGAAAATTCTATTCATTTTTTTCTGTATTCTACAAATAACTTCTAAATTGTGCAGACCAAAGTCAAAATTGACTTCCGGAAAATTCTCTAACAATTTTTTTTTCATTTCTCACTTTGACTTTTTGAAGTGTTAAATATGTTGTTTGTGTTATTATTTGCCAATTTGTCCGAGATTTGTTTAAGAGCGTTTGCATACAGGCTTAAACTGCAATAACTACATTAGGAAATTATTTTACATGAGAAGAGAAAAAAACTACCGTGTTTCTAGAGAAATTAACGCTCTACAAAACTAACTCGAAGCATTTTTATCCTAAGAGGCCCGGTTGACACCACGTAAGCCCGTTTTTATGCGAAAAAGTTTCTATTCTCACAAATATGTAACTTTTCAAGTGAAATCGTTTTGGAAATTATTGGATATAAAAAAAAGTGGGTGAACTTGTTTAAATGTTTTAACGCTATTTTGTATCGAACCCAAAGTTTTTTAGTAAGCCCGTCTTCGAGAGATTTTTGCGAAAAGAAGACTCTTTATCCCCTTTTTAGTGTTCTTGATTTTAGCTCCCTTTTTCACTATTATAACTTTTGAAATCAGATACCGCTGAACAAGTGTTAAACGTAATGAAAAAATCCGATTTAATTTAACCAAATGGTATACTTTGTCTGGACTATAAGCGCTTGTTGTGCAGTGGCGTAGCTAGAGCGGGTGTCACCATATAGTGGGTAACACCCGTTATTAGAAAAACTTCACAAAATTCCCAATAAATTTTTAATGATTATTATAGTGAAAATTGAAATATATACAAAAAATATTTATTTTATTACATATTAGTTCTGAGTAAATTGTTTTCTTTTTAGTTTTAGAAGGCGATCGTTTCGTATTAACTTTCTGAGTGAACGTGTATCATTGCTTCTTGCGTGCTTGTTTCGTGCTTTTTTTAGAAAGTACGTTTACTTGGATTAAATTGCAATATACATGGTAACATACGAACAACTCCACCCGGTTTAACTGCGAACAGCTCTTTATTGCAATGAAAATAATGCCGCACAAGCATATAGGTAAGTGCAAGTACGTTATTTGCATAAACCTTCTTAGTAGGCAGCAAAATTATTTACACCTATTTTAACACAGCATATTTCGAATTCCATTTTCAAAGCAATGTGAGTGGCAACATACTCTTACATTATATAATTCTCCAGATTATCATTGAAAAAATATGGGCTGCAATTTTCCAGGAATCTCAGTATTTTGCTGAATTCGAGACCCAAGGTTTATAATGAAGACTTATTCTGAGCAAACTGTTTCGATCGAAACCCGAAGAACTTTTAATCTCTGCAACATATTTACACTTGGAGTATTCTGGAAATTGGCTCCTTAAATTTTTAACTTACCAGTGGGAAGTTATTGTAATGGGGTCGATTTCGCGAATCCCAAAATTTGACATATCTCCACGTTTTAAGGTCGCTAGAATCCAAAATCTTCGTTTTTAGAGAGATGTCTGTGAGTGCGTATGTACGTATGTGCGTATATGCGGATGTGCGTATGTGCGTTCGGAATTATTTTTCGTCTCGATTATCTCAAGAACCAAAGATCACATTGACGTGAAACTGGTTTCATTCGACGCGTAATTAAGTAACTTAAAGTTGAATGCGTTTTCAGCAAAATCGGCTTAACCGTTTTTTATTGAGGATAAAAAACTGAAAAAATGCTTAATTTTAAAACTGTTCAAACGGACTATTAATTCGTGCAGATCCCCAATACCTTCATAGTAATATTATTATTATTATTGCGTGTTTTAGCAAAATTCTGATCAAATTTGTGAAAAATGGAATTTGAAAAAAAAATCAAGATTTTTTTTAAATTCCAAACTTATATTATCAGGTTTGGGAGAATGAGAGGTGAGACGCTAATGCATTTAATATTGGATATTGTTATAAGTAATTTAATATTGGATTTAGGATCGGCGGGATTTAGGATCTGAGGAATTTTGGATCTGGGGTATTTTTGATCTGGGGGACTTAGGATCGGGGGATTTAGGATCTGAGGGATTTTGGATCTGGGGGACTTTGAATATGGGGGATTTAGAATATGAAAGATTTAGAATATAGGGGATTTTGGATCTGGGGGATTAAGGATGTGGGGGATTTAGGATCGGCGGGATTTAGGATCTGATGAATTTTGGATCTGGGGGATTTAGGATCTGGGGGATTTATGATATGAGGGATTTACGATATGGGGGATTTTGGATCTGGGGGATTCACGATATGGTGGATATAGAATCTGGGAAGTTTAGGATCTGGTCGAGACTTCGGCAGATGACGGGGGCGGACATGTCTTTCACTATCAAATTTCTTTTATGGCTAAAAAAATGAAAAAAAATAATTATAATATTTTAGAATTATAATAGAATATATAAATATAAATAATAAAAACAAATCATAGTTTCTTTATTCACACCACTGAAAAGTTAATCGTGAGGACCATAAGAGTCGCACCTAGACCACATTTGTTTATTTTTGTATCTGCATAAGTCATTATCTACTTCATACTGAGAAGTATACGGTATAATAATTGATCCAAAAATAGAAATCAAAATTTTTAACATCCTATAACATTTCAAGATTTCTGGTGTATTTACGTATGTACGTGTATGAAATATTTTCAGAAACGATATCTCGTTAAAGAAAATTGCACCGACTTCTTTAATCTGTCAGTCGATTACAGATTTCGAAACGATTCGGTTCTGTTTTTTTAGTTTGACACATTCAAGGTCACTTCTGTCACGCATCACATCTCACGTCGTATTAACCTTGTTTTGTTGTCTGCCAAAACGCACCAACATTTTTCTGATTCAATCGAGTTTTCAATAAATTTTGTTTTAGTATTTTTTATCTTTTGAAACCAAATGCACAGACGTAATTTTTTTTCTAAAAATATTTTTTTTCGATCTAATTTGCTGAATTTGTTGAAAATTGCATCAAATCATTGAAATGACAATGCGTATTTATCGATACCGCAGCAGTCATTAGAGTAAGTGCAATTGGGTAGTATCATTGTATCAACCATTCATTAATTATAAATATCAATTGCTTATTGTTTTTATATGAATATGTGCTGTGGTAAAAAATATCAAACTTTTAAGATATTTATGCAGTATTTTTTATTAAAATAGAAAACGCCAAAAATCTGCTAATATCCTTCGTATCAATACTTTATGCATTGTGACTATTAATGTTTTACTATTTTGATATTAATTGTTTTGTAGCCATGAAGAAAAATTAATTACTATTTTGGTAAGAATTGTTTAGAGCGTTTGATTTTGGTAACTATTTTGATAAAATTTGATTGCTCAAATACAAATCATCAAATTTAATTAAACTTTTTTTACGTGCTCAGAGCTGGCATATTTTTCTTTTTATATCAAGTCAGTCCATAAGTCCCCGCGTTTTTAAAGTAATTTTAAGTAGATAAAAACAAAATTAATTTTAATATCGATTAATCGATTATGTATTATCCTATAATCCCACCTACAATCTATCCTCATTTTTTTTTGGTAATTTTTACATTCGATCGGAATAAAATTTCTAACTTTTTGAAATACAAAATTTAGTTAGGCTGATTTGAACGCCGTCTTTGTTTTGAAATACTTTTATACATAAAAATGGCTGCAGGTTTCTAAACAAATGAAAATCGCTTGTCTATGGAAAATGCTGGATGAGGCATTATTTCCTAGTCAAATTTTTTATTAATTAATTAATTTTTTATTTGATGACAGCTTTTTGCAGCATATGATCTTGCAAAATATTGACTACAAAACAAATTAGAAATTGGATTGAATTTTTTTTTGGTTTTCAAAATTTAAGCAGTATTTATATTGAAATAAAAACACGGTACTGTGAAAACTATTCAAAATCTGCTCAATATATGCAAATATTGATAAGCTTTGACTGACTTAACAACACAGTCTTTAGAATGAGAGATATTAGGTTATATCATTTGTATGAACCCTTTTTACATTGTGACTTTTAATGATTTTTTATTAACTTCCCAGTATATGGGAAGTTCTTGTAATCGCCTCCAAAATCGAAATTGAAATTTTCAACTTTCCTTTACGTTTTGAGGTCTTTAGTGGTTTTAGAAAGAGAGATGTGTGTGTGTACGTTGGTAGACCGTTTTTTCTACGAACATAAATCACGTAAACAAAGTCGTATCGACTTTGTTGAGGTGTCAATCGAAGGGTCTTTGCAATCTTAAGAGGGTATGTAGTTTTTACCCTTTGGTTTTTTCATAAATATCAAATTTTTAACCTGATTTGCAAAACAGAGTAATCAATGCTTATAAAATTTATATACTCTGAACAGTTTTGAAGAAAAAAAACAGTAATTTTTTTTCATGATTACAAAACAAGTTATATTAAAAACAAGCCGTGAGGAGTGACTCTTGAGGTCCACATGGTCAACTTCCCAGTAATATCTACATAAATATTAAAAATATTAAAGACAATAATAATCATGAAAATGAATATTATTGTGGAAGTTCATACTGGGAACTTAATAATCCAGATTTCTATGTAAGGTTTTTGAAGAATATTTTGAAGAAATAAAGCCACAAAGGTGTGGAAAGAAAACATTAACTCAAGAATATTTTCTGAAATTCTAGATTTTTTTTCTGTCACAGAGGCAAATATGTCCCTTAGATCTTTGTTGGTCACACGTATTCACATAGATTTCCAATGTTATCACCATCCACCATTGCTTTTCAAAAAATAAATAAGATACGATTGTTAGAATATTAGGAATTATTATACTTAATGTTTTTTATCAAATTATTTGACATCATTTGTTGAAGAGCAAGTCTTCAATATTTGATTGAATATCTTGAGGTGATGAAATTTTCAAAATTGATGGTTTATGTTTATGGGTTGATCTTGATCTTTCTGAATTTATGTTATTTCTCATTAAAGTTGAGCGCATAAATAGGTGATTTCGAACATAGCCTTTATACGCGTAACAAACGATAACATTTTAGAATACCGATGTACAGATGTCATTGATTTTTCCTTCAGCAAAGAATCACATTGGATATCAATTAATTTTATTTGTAAATTTTGTTCAACAATTTCAATATCGATAAATAGAGATGAAATAAAAAAACGAAATTGTACTTCACAGCTTTTAAAATCAGAAAATCTTCGACCGAATTTCGTTTCTAACAATGCAGTTTTGTGAGCGTATTTTGTAAATTTCAATTTAGTTAATTTAAGCAATAGATATATTGTTTTTGAAGAATTGATTTCAATTCCGACAATTTGTTAATATGAATAAAAACCAAAATCCGCTTTACCTTCGGCGCCTTGCGGCAGCGCACAGCGTATTCATGGAACCACACCCAAAACCAGCGCAAGAGCGAATCCAGCATTTGACTCAGGGGGGTCACTGCCTCGAAAATCACAATAAAAGAAGACAATATTGCCAAAAAATAGTAAAAATCACTATTTTACCTAGGCTCAGGGGGGGGGGTTATGACCCCTATGACCATCTCCTTGTATCCGCCCTTGACCAGCGTCAGCCCAAAAGTTCAAAACTTCCAACTTCCAGCCTTCAATTATTAAATATCAAGATTTGACGTAGATATTTAATAATTGAAGGCTACGACGCAGTATTAATCGACGAATGACTTATAAATAATTTAAACTGAACACTGACACTGCATACAAATAAAACCCAAATTTACTTTTAAAAATAAATTCATGTATTTTGTCAAAAAAAAAATTTAAACCGTCTCAGTGGGTCGTGTGTTTGACATGCCTGTTCTATGACGTACTTCCTCAAACGAACATCGACTTCTAAGATTTCATTGAAATAATAAAAAAAGATTTTGAGATAAGCTGCAGAAGCAAGAGACGAATGCAAAACTAACGAAAAACAAGTTACAAGTCACAAAATTTCATTGTGTAGTCCCATTCACAGCCTGTTCCGCTTTTCATGAGCACAAAGAGCAATTTTAACCTCCATACGTCCTAAAAGTAGCGCCCGACACGGTGCTGAACGTCTCAATGTGCACACGGTGGCATTAGAGTGTCCCAAAAACACAGTACACTCTCCCGCTCTTGTTGTCTTTGGCGTTATGTCAGGCTGTACAAGGTCCTTGCTCAAAGGATAACATCGTGACCGTCAATGGAAATGAGGATATGCACATGGACTACCTCTACCCGAAAGCTCGAGCGCAATGTCAAGCCTGAGGAAATCTGAAAGAGCGCTCAGTGTCAGCAAGGAAGCACTTCTGTCACGGCTTTACATGTGTCTGTGTCTCACTCGTCTGAGGCTGAGTCCTGCCGGAGGCGGCCTCTAAACTTTCAATGGCTCTTCTGAGTTATTGATTTTCTCAAATACTCGATTCGCTCGCACCGAAAGCCCCGACTGAGCACCATGTCTACGTTCGCGCTCATGTCCTTTGAGTGTATTCTGTAGGTGAACCGTTACAGCACGGAAGCTTTTAGCCGTGAAGGAATCGGCTGATATCGGAACGAATCGCCAAAATCGCTTTCGACGAGTCCCTTGTTATATGACTGTTTAAAATGAGAGAGAGCCGAGAAGTGGTATTACGCCAAAGTTCCAGGCTTGTCATTTAAAGCCACTTTAATTTTTGTTTGAAACCGTTTTGCGTGTTGTTTAATATAAATACATTCCGAACACTCCTCTCTGGGTTCCTACGCGGTTTCGTTGATAACAGTATCAATAGTGAATCTCGGTTAATTCTAGTGGCTCTCCTCCTCGCTTATCGGTTTCCATTCCGCTCCATCCTTCCGTTCGCTCGTTTTCCTTGAGTCGGTCTGTGATAAAGTACGAAGTGTTTGAATACGAATCAGAAAGGATATTCGACCCGAACGCCGTGTCGAATTCAATCGCTAAACGCTTCTGTTGTTTTCTAGTTCAATAAATACATAATCATACAAAGTAGCTCAATTAACGACCGCGTAACGCTGCAACCGTGTAACCTAAACGTAGTGCAAACGTGTTTTAATGGAACACTCATAAGGACTTACATAACTGTTTTGTAACCTGTCCGCTAAGAAAGTCGAGCCCATCGAATTAATCGCACGAGCCCTAAAGGCGCCCACGCTTCTAGAACGCAAACAGATAAAATCGAAATGGTATACCGTTGTTAACTAAATAAATTATTGATAGATGCATATAACCGTAGCCGTTTAAATCAGCAAATTGTTACTAGATAAATGTGTCTGTTATACCACCTGCCAAAAGCAACCTACGATATGGCAAATATAGACCAGTATCCGAATAGATGTGTAGTCTGTTAATGTTGTTATTGCCTGTAGTTGAATGATGCATATTTAAATAAAAAGTTAAACGAAAGCATTAGCCAAGTTGTTGACGTAGTTGAAACTAGTGCGGTTCGAAGGGAAGGAGGCTTCCATTCAAACCAGAATCCTTCCTGACTTATGGTAAACTAACCTCCTAGCTGTGCCTATAGTGTTGAATATACATACATATATATACAAATAATTCAGAATTCGTTGAGCGAATTTAATACGTATTCTGTAGTTGAACTAATCAAAAATATCTAATGCCAAGCAACAGACGCTTAGTTTGAAAAAAAACCCATGATTATAAGTTGCCAGCAATGTGCGTGTGTGTTTATAAAGTTATAAGTAGATAGTTCCTTAGTGTGTGCACCACCTGCATAGATATTTTCCGTTGCCAGAATCAACCACTATCAATCGAAACAAATAGAATCATCTTGCACCCGCTATCTGTTCCCAGCATACATAACAGCAAGGACGACTGTTGTAGTTGAAACGTTTACCCAAACATATTAAAGATACTTAGAATCTGTTTAAGTCATTTCATCATAGTGTAAGGCGACAAGTGTCTAATTATGCCCGTTAAATATTTTCAGAGGAGAGTTAGCGGACCGGGTGCATATGGAACGTCATCCTGTAACAATTCGCTGTAAGTACTTGCATACCAGATACGTACTTTTTTCTTAGACCAATTCATATCTAGATGTAGCTGAACCTAAATACTTGCTTTTGGAATGCTCTCTCTCTTTTCTGTACCTAAACACCTCTATGACCAGTTTGCTTGGGTGTCATTGTGTAATACTTCACCATATGAATGAGAACGGTTACTTCTTAGCTTTTCCAATCCAGGACACCGTTCTGACCAAAATAGTTTTGCTTTCGTTGCATTCATAAAAATAACAACTGATACATTTCGCACACCTGCGATTTTCATATACATACATACATATGTGCATGCAAGGAAAAGCTCCGCGCGATTTCTCATCGGTTTTCCGTCATCCGCACATTCACAACGGTTGAACTTTATATGGCCACACGGTCCCGTTAGCAGTATTGGGTGGATAGTGCGTGGGATTGTCAGGTAGGTATTGGTGGGTTGCATTTCTTTGCTCTTCCTCTAGACTCGCGAGCCCAAATTTATTTGGATGGCTTCAAAAGTGTGGAAAAGACCTTGACGGAAAGGGTGTCCATACGTTTTGCATGCATCTTCGATCGAAATGCGTAATTTTTTGGTCCTCTCCTTGCTTCCATACGGGATACGTTGCGATTCATGTTTACTGGAAAAGCTTGGGTCTCTCCGTGCAGGATTATGCAGAAAAACGTTAATGGTATTTTAAATTTTTATTTTTTTAAATTTTTTTTATTGCAGTCAGTGATTTAATCGAAGTTGATTAATTTCTCGAGCGTTTAACGTAAGTAACCTAAAAGAATCAAATTGGTATCGTTTCTCATTGAATCCTTGGGATTGTACCCAATTGCTCAATTATTATAACGTTGTTTCTCCGCATCATGAAAGAAAATATCAAAAACAAAATATATTTTCACTCCCAAAAATCAATTGAATCGTCAAAAAAGGTTGAAAGATGACGGATTTTTTTTTTAAAAAAAGTATAGTCAACAGTTTTTCTTGTGTTACCAAACAAATACACAAACACTACCGTCCATATATATATATTGGAACGACAGCATATATCACGTTTACGATGGGATGAAACAAAAATTTAGTACATAAATATAATTTTTATAAATCGTAGTCTGGAATTTTTTCTTCAAAAAATCTGTTTTCCAAAAACATCATTTTTCGGTTTTACTCTCATTTTAATTGGCGAAGCCCAGAAATATATATAGGTATATATATATAGCGATACAATTGAGCGTTTGTGAACGCGCTCTGCAGGTTTTACAGCTTTCAACGCGTTTTTCTTAAGACGTTACACTATAACAGAAATTTCAAAAAATCTTTCTCATTTTTAATGGCTTAAAAAATCCTCTCAAACCTCTAGAATAAGAAACAAATGATTTTATATCTGTCAGAAATCATTTTCATTGAAATTTCGAGTTCTTTGTCGACCCCTTTCGACTGCTACGAAAGGAATACCTGTGATAAATACGATACCTGCTCATCGGGTTCAGCATTATATCTCACCATTCGATTTCTAACTTCTCTAATACACTAATAGATGTTGTAAGAAACATTTTCATAGATCTTGAACACACACACATACGTTAGATCAGCGTCCTTGGATGTTTTTCGAATGAAGAGGTAAAGTAAAGTAAAGTCCAAACTTTAAACGCTTTCATCTCGAAACACGTTTTTTCGTATTGACAAGCAGCATAACTCATACAAATTTTCTATGTTTTCACCACAAATTAATATCACATTTTTAAAACAACATTCCGCATAGAAATACGATTTTTGATAAATTAATATTTCAATTTTTAAGGTACGAATAATTGCCCGTTTTTGGTAGTAAAATGAACTTTTTTCAAATGCTCGCCAATTTAACAAAAATTAATATTTTCAAAATCCCCTATGTAATTCTATAGCTATATTGATGTAAAATATGATTCACTGTGTTTTGTTTATACACGGCACTTTTACAAGTTTAAAATAAAACAGTTTCCTTGAAATATTTATACGGTCAAGGAAACTGTTTTATTTTAAACTTGTATATTAATGTAGTTTAAAAAAATTTGTTTTATTTTGTTCCTGATTAATTAATAATATAATTGTTGCACTTCTTCTGCGTGCCGCGCAGCCCTTCCAAAAAAACCGTTCCTCAGAAACGGCTATTGGGCAGCCATTTTGTGATGTTTTTTAATAAACAAATTGTTTTTTGAAACTTCAAAACATGCCTTATAATATCCTTAACAAGAATTTCCCTTTTACTCTTCTTTTCAAAAATTCCAAAAAAAGTTAAATTTTCGTTCTCTCCCGTGGTGCTACCTCTTAAAGTAACGTTTGTGGCCTGGTTGACACGATTTTGAAAAATCTGTTTGATTATTTATTACATATATAGTTTTATTCAGAAGTGGGATCAGATTTTTTTTTTAAAAAACTAACCGTTTTTT
The DNA here is from genome assembly GCA_963942545.1 of Oxycera nigricornis. Taxonomy (NCBI): domain Eukaryota; kingdom Metazoa; phylum Arthropoda; class Insecta; order Diptera; family Stratiomyidae; genus Oxycera; species Oxycera nigricornis. The sequence goes on from OZ012659.1 coordinate 95,131,787, forward strand.
CCAATTAATTTTAATTGGAAAATGAGGGTCAAAAAATTTAATTTTGTTCACCCAAAATACTAAGTTCTAGTTCAGACCACACCCACTTACTTATATTTCAAAATGCCATTAGAAGTTTTTCCTTCAGACTTACCTGACTCGAGATACCGTTTCAACCAGTTTTTAATAGCGCTCCATTATGGCCGCCATTTTGTCGCCATGATTGGGAAAACACTTTTAAACAAGCCGTGAGGTGCGACCCATGAGGTCCACACGGTCAACTTCCCAGTAATATCTACATAGATATTAAAAATATTAAACACAATAATAGTTATGGAAATAATACTACTTAAAATAATAAAAATGTACCTCTCATAAAAGTTATTAATCGTAACATCTACGCGAGCGTCAATTGATTACGTAAGGATTTTGGTGCGTTGGTTTGATTGATTATTCACGTGGATCAATCGGAGGGGGGGCAGGTTTCAAAGCAGTTTTTTCATTAAAGTTAAAACATGGTGCTGTGAAGACTATGGAAAATCTGCTCAAATTTTGCAAATATTATAAACTTTGATTGACTATACAACAATGTCTTTAGAATAAGAGATTTAAGGTATAATGATTCGAATGAACCGTTTTTACATGGAGACTTTGAATGAGTTTTTATTTTTAATTTAATTTTTTTTAATCATGAGAAAGGTTTTTGCTGGTTTCTCTACGAAAATTGATAAAATTTTATAAATTCTACAAAAATTTATTATTACGATGTGCAAATCAGGTTAAAAATGATTTTTTTTTATGAAAAAAACACTACTTTTTCACTTTTTTTTAATAAATTAAAAAAACGCTTTAAAGATTTTTTTTAAAATATAAAATCATCATGAAAATGATAATACGCGTCGATTGACACCTTAATGATGGAAACATTATATTTAGTTCTCGAGATATAATGAATGACGTAAATGACCTTGAACGTTTGATGATTTTTTATTTTTATTTAACTTTTTTCTGTAATCATGAAAAAAAATTTTGCTGGTTTTTTCCTAAGAAATATTTGGAGTATCTAAATTATATAAACATTGATTTGGTTTGAAAATCAGGTTAAAATTTTTGTGTTTTTGAAAAAAACCCTAATTTTTTGCACTTTTTTTTAAAAATTAAAAAACCGCTGCAAGAATTTTTTTAAAAATTTGAAAGATTCACGTTAATGTTAATACACGTCGATTGACAGCTTGATGAAGCAAATCGTAAGTTTAGTTCGCGAGATATAGCGCATGACAGGGTTGACCTTCAAGGGGTGAAAACAGCAAACCCCCCGACCGAAGTGTTACAAAAACTAATCAGCTCTTAAAATTTCAAAGACGCTTCTATTGACACCTCAGCAAAGTCGATACAACTTTGTTTACGTGAGTTACGCTCTTTGAAAAAACTGTCCACGAACGCACACACGTACGTACGGACGTACGTACGTACATACACACACATACTTCTTTCTAAAAACACTTAAAATATACTCGTAAGACCTCAAAACGTAAAGATATATTGAAAATTTCAATTTCGATTTTCGAGTCGATTACAAGAACTTCCCATATACTGGGAAGTTAAAAATGTTCTTTTGTGAATTTCAAGGTCCACATTATTTTTAAAAATTTAAACATTTTTATAAATATTTCATAAAGAAAACAAGGCTGAAATTTCATGCAATAAACCCAGACGGTCCCCGTAATTTACTATAATTTTTGCTTCATTTCAGCGAAATATATTTTTTTGTAGATCTTTTTCATCGATGCAACCACCTTTTGCACGTTTCACAGTATTGCATTCGTGGCATTCTTGCCATCAATTTCATAAGTGTTTCTTTCAGAAAATGAATTCCAAACTTCTTGCAACTTTACCCAAAGATCCCTTGCACATACAGGTAACGTCTCTACTCTTCTATCTATTTCATCTCATAAAAGTTCTATTAGAAAAATATTGGGTGTTTGCAGCGGTCAGAGGATGCGCTTGCATATATTTTCACATTCTAAGTTGTCCAAATAGGTTCCACAAAGTTTAAGTTACGGATTCGGTTCGTTATTTTCTTGAAATGTAAATTTTGAATTGCATTATTTTTTAATACTTTTCTTAGAATTTCTTCTATGTTCTTCAAATTACGAACTTTACCACCACCAAAGCACCCCCAAACCACAACACTTCCTCCGCCATGCTTGATTTTTTTCCGAACAAACACGCGTCTTTTAGATACAAAAATATCAAATTTAGATTCGTTCGTACAAAGGATATTTTGCCACAGCTCCATTGTCCAATCGTTGTGATCAAAGGTCTAAGTCAGTCTTGTTTTCTTATATTTCGCACATATCAATGGTTACTTTACGGTAATTCCAGGCCCGCTTCTGTGAAACGTCTTTCTACCGTAGTCACCGACAATTTTTTATCGCGACTAAAATTAATGAGTTTAAGTTGCGGTAAAAAATTGTCACTGACTACGGTAAAAAGAAAGCACAAGAGTGCTTGTGGTAATTTCCACTGCTGTCAACCGTATATGATCCCTATTTCCTTCCTGATCGCCGATTGTTGTTTTCAAGTCCTATTTCTTCTTTTTTCTTTAGAACATTGAACACTGAAGTTTTCAGAATATTTAAGCTTTTCCCCTATTTGAGCCTTTGAATATCCTTCTCTACGAAAAATAAGAATGATATAGCGTTTCTCAATTGATGTTTCCGTAACCTTAGGCATTTTGTACCCCACTTAGAAATTTTCCGGATAGAGGCCACGAACACTTTTTTAAATCGAGCAAAACTAAACAAGAATATTTTCTTAGAAAATTGAAATGAGTTATTCAAGTACTTCAACTACTTTCTAAAATATAAACGAAAAATATGCCCTTCCAATATATATAGACGGTAGTGTATATCGTATCAGACGAAACTAAGACACGGTGAGCTAACTGAAAAAAATATATTTAAATAAAGTATGCACAGCACACAATTCAAAATTTCGTGTTATTTCTTTGACAAGTAAATCAACTTTATCTGGTAGAATGATAACGAAATCTAGAAACAATGCAAATTATTGAACAAATAAGATAAATGCTACTAAACAAGTTAAAACTAAATTAGATAAATGCTACTAAACAAGTTAAAGCATAATTAAAGCACCTGTGTCAATATTTTTCATAATAATTATGATTTCTGAGGCATCGTTAGCTAATGGATGTTCATTAGGCGAAAAAAACTTGTAATTATTTAGATACAGTATTCGCCTTTTGTATTCGTACAATAAAATATTTTTGATAAAACAATGGAATTTTTTTTGTTTTTCTAAATAAAAAACACAACAATATTTCTTAGATAATGTCAAACAATGATCGAAGAAAAACAAAAAAAGCAAACTTTTGAAAATAGGTTTTCATATTTTGAATCATCACTTTTTACCACTTACGCTGTGTGAACATTCGTATATATAGAAATATTTATCAGGCAGTTGTTAAGGTTTCATGGAAACTTTCATAAATTCTTAGGGATGCTAGATAAACCTATGCCCTCCCGGATTTTTTCATAGTCGAATCGATTCTCTACAACAATCGTAAACAAAATTGTTTGCTGCATTTGCAGCTTAAACGGTAAATGTTCAAGCAAGGATAGTCTGAAATTTCAAAATCTTTTTAAAAAAAAATTTGAACCATCTGGCGTAAAAAATTTCGAAAGCTTTTGTTTTTGGTGCAAGTGGAGTTAGAATTTGAAAATTTTATTGAAAACTTAAGTTTATGTTACTATAATGAATTGCTTTATTATTCCTATTGAATATTGAATCTTTTCTTTTGGAACGGATTAAGTTACAATTAAAATGAAACCTGAAATTTGAATTGCAGACCCTTTAATTTGTTCTAAAAATGGTGGTATTTACTTAAGGAAAGGTTATACTTGACATGATAAAACAACAGTTGTAGTTTGAATATATTGAAAAATGCAGAAGAACTTCCTACATCATTCGTTTTGATTGATGTGCAGAACACTGTTTGTTTTATAATCTGTATATAAGGTGTAAAAAATTGATTTTTTAATGACGCAGGTCACAAATTACTTCGAAATAAACTATTGTCGAAATTGATTGTAAGAGATTGCGTGCAGAGCGTAAAACTAAAATGTTCACCCGTCAGGATGGGGCACCATGTTGGATAAAAGTTTATTTACTTTTATCCCAGGAACCGTCGATCCTACAAAAACATATTGTCAACTTGTTGTGTTGAAAATCAATTTTTTTCATTTTTTCGCCTACATATTTTATTGTTTAATTTGCAGTTTTTGATCCATAGCGCTTCAAAACAGTCTTGAACTGTTTTCATCGCTGTACATCAATACCTGTTAGCTTTACGCAAAACACTTTGGATCCCAGTTATAGAACGTTAACTATCTGTTAAACTGAGGCAAACCTCTTCACAATTTCACGGTATGATTATCCTGCGTTGATCCTAACGTGGTTATGTAAGAAAAAGCCCAACACTTCTTTCATATTTAAATGGTTTGGATATCCTACTCTAGTCTTAACGTGGCAGGTGCTTATTAAGAAAGCCCCATATTATTTTGAGATTTCAATGGTCAGGATACCCTCGTCTGGATGACATGGTCTGGTTCTGACATGAGTTTAATCAGGAAAGTTTGATTCGACTTTGACATTTCAATGGTCTGGAAATTTTCGCAGATCCTGGGGTGGTCTTTATTAGGATAGTCTGACATAACTTTTAAATTTGAGTAAACTAGATATTCGCCTGTGGTCTGGAGGGCTTTCATAGTCTGGGACTGTCTCGTTCACGAAAAGACATATGCTTAAAGGCATGCCTTATGAACATCTCACTAAAACCCAAAATATGCTATGATTATCCCTGGTTTATTTTAGTCGAAATGATGTTTTAATCATGTTTAAGGTTCCACATGATTCGAAGTTAATTTTTTGCTTTGGTGGTTCGACAACGATTGAAATTTGTATTTATTCATCGAAATGTGTTTCTTCTTCCTTTATAAGGATATATATATATATATATATATATATATATATATATATATATATATATATATATATATATATTGTCAACTTGTTGTGTTGAAAATCAATTTTTTCATATATATATATATATATATCTATATATATATATATATATATATCACATGTGCTTGTCAAAGTATCGGCGATAAACTGCATTTCAGTTCAGTTTTCTATCAGAATTTCCGTAAGAGTTTGATCAACACCTATAGTTTCGATAACTGCTAAATCTTATATAGTTTAAATATTTTTTAAATAATACCTCTCTTTCCTTTGCTTGCTTCGTAAGTTTGTGTTAGAGAGTTATTGTCATTTGGCTTCAATGAATAATCACTTTCCTGTGCAGGATGATTTGTGTTTGTTAAAAGAATGTTAAATAGAAAGTGGCACATTATGATCTTTCATCGTTGTCATTTTGTTAGTGAGTCTCTTCAACTTTTTTCAAAGATGCTGATAGTTTTTTTTGTTTTTAAATATTCCCTAAGGAAGTTTTTAGTGAACTATTTTATTGAGAATCGATTTTACAGAAACCATTTGATGGCACATCCCTTTCTTCATAATTGCAACAGTGCATTGCGGTTGTCCTCAAGTCGGCCGCGAAATTGCAACCTTTTCCATTATTTGCAGATAAATTAACAATAGAACTTGAAGCAAATATCTTATTCACTACTTTGTTCTTAGTACATACACACATGCATCTACAATAACATGGCTGTGTCTATCCTTTTATGAGTAACAGTTGTTTTTGCATTAAGGGGAGGAAATACATGTAAAATTTAAAAACAAACCCTAATTTAAGATTGATTTCAAATATATGTTTTTTATTCAGAAGATTTTAAACTGAGACATGTACTTTAAGATAATACTCTTTCGTAGATGTGGTATAAATTTGAGCCGGAACGGTTCAAGATATTTTGGACGGAATTTGAAAAAGGACTACTTTGAGAATAACGCGTTTAAAGTTTGCAATAGATAAAAACCATTGATTATTAGTTTTCATTATAACTTACTCATTAGTCAGCGATTCAAGGTTCTATTTCCTGAGAATTTCAGACTTATAAGAATATGGTAGGGATACACAATTAGAGAACCGTCCACAGCGCCAGAGAGAAAGTCGGTAGGGACGCGCAGGAGGTGTGCTCGACTTACTGGGGAACGCAACGCTGCCTATAACGGACTATAATTCGAGAACTAATATGAATATGGCTTAATTTTTTTGACGTAGTCTTAGAGTATTTGGAACATTTTAATGTAAGAAAAAAAATCAATTTTTATGAGCAGTTACATGTGTTTCCCGCCTTAAAGTAATACACGAAACTTTAATATTTTACCGATCGATCACTAGCTCATCTTTGTGAATCACTAACGCTTATGTTAGGCAAAAGAACCAAAAGGGAGACTTCAAGATTTAACACAAAATGTAAATTCCTTGCCACAAAGTCCGTCCACTAGTTATAATGTAACCCCTGTTTACGACATTCGAAAAAAATCTTAACCAAGACAAAAACTGGCGTTCTTTGATTTTTATCAATCCTATGTTTCTCTCTTCCACGTCATTTTCGTATACCACCCATGAAAAACTTTAAAGTAACACAATAGTTTAGAACTTTCTTTCATTTCAATGTCCTATTTTCTTTACAAACTTAATTTTAATAGATTTATTCAAAAAAGACATTGTCTCTTGTTGTATAGAGAAACAAAATGAAATGTTTTTTATTTGTTTTATTATTAGTATATGAACTAATTTGAAGTTTTGTTTCAAAGCTATCAAACTTTATTTTAGAGTTATACAGATATTAATTATAATTGCAGCAAACAAAGAGAGAATTATTTTAGGAATTATAAGTCCTTCAAAATTGACTATAAGTATTAGGACAATGGGCGACCAATTGTCGTCTTTGAAAAGGAATCAAAGGTCACATTTTTTCCCCTTTGCAAAGGCTATCCGTTGATTTTTTTCTACTGAACACTAAAAAATTAGCCTGTATTTCATCGAAAGTCAATTTAATGGTAGCCTTAAAACTTGCAATCAGTTTTTAATTTATTTCAAAAAAATCTCGTCACACTGTTGCTGATTTTGTTTTTTTTTCATTCCCTAAGCCATTTTTCTTGGTGCCAAATATATTCATTCGAAAAGCCTTCAATAGATACAATATTTATAGCTTAATGATATTTGTCAATTTCACAATTTTCGGGCTAGTGCTGTCATCCGAAAGAAATTTAAAATTTATTCTTTAAATTGATGTATCGCTTCGCACATTTTTTTTTTGTTTTCGGTCCTATGTATGATGTAGCATCAGATAAAATCCCTAAAGAGCTAGCAACAACTGATCTTTAATGTCTTTACCAATTCAGTATCATGCAGAAAATTAATACATAAACGTTGAACTGACTTTAAGGATGACCTACCCTTCAAACGTTTCGTTTCAGCATCGAAACAAATAAAATACACATTACGCAAGCTAACGTACAAACTTAGTTTCCTGTTTTTTCTTCAGCCTCTGAATAAGTCAGAAGAAACTTTCCTTCCACACACATAAATCTGTCATTTGTACAATTTACTCGACTTTCCACTATTCTCTCCATATCTTCCATGTCAGGACTAAGCCTCGTGATATCCTTCGTCGGAGGTAGATACATTGAATAGTAGCGACTTCTCATCCTGCAGGCTTTTCCGGCTCCAATTCAAAACGACCAGCAAGCCTGGAAGCACACAAACAAACAACAAACAATGGCACAGGAAAAGCAGCGCACAAGAAAATGATTAATGCAAAAGGTAGTTGTGCTCGTGGAGAAAATTTAATGAATTTTGAATACTTTCGCACAAATTATTTGCGTGTGTCTTTTCCCGTGTCCTCTAAATAATTGTTTTCCGTCTGCGACATGATCATGAAATGCTGATTGTGTCGCTTAGCGTTGGCTACTACTAACACACACGGCTCCTTGGTGGGGACTATTTAATTATGAAAATTATTTCCTGTACAAGTGGATCTTCTTGAACTTTGTGGTAGATTGTATCTTTCCAAATAAATACTGTAAGGGATGTTGAAGCTATTTTAGAATGGCTGAATCGTTTGTCAAAGAAAAAAGTGTCCAGGAAGGATTTGAACGTAAATGAAAAGTTCAGACAGCTTTCCATATAGTGTTAGAACGGAATGTATGTAGAATGTTGCGGACTATATGAATTTTGAAAAATTTCATTTCGTCCTGCAGATAGCTTCGCAATAAATAAGAAGAAATGTGATTCGTGAACTCTTCATATCCTGGCGAGTATATATGAGAGCTTTGCAGAATTTAAACTAGACTCATAGTACAACACCTCAATCAAATGTGTTCCGACAAAAGGTTATATGTCTTGAATTATGCACTGATACTTAGTTATTTCACTTGCGCTACTAACATAGTATCTGCAACCAAAGAAACATTCTATTTGTGTTGCAAATAATATTTTCCTGATTACCGACATGATCCTGTCCTTTTTATGCAAGTAAAAATTCATCTAATATTCGCTGCAGATTTAACAATATAGTAACATCATTTGCATGAATTAATCATTGCTTAAATTATCTTCAGCGTTGAACTAGTCAATAGTTTTTGTTATCGATTCTATTCATTGGAATAAGCAGTGTAGAAAATACGATAGATAAATCAAAATAGATATGTAATCAAGAACCTCAGCAGTGATTTCCGATCGATAATGATGAGTTTTCTTGTTTAGGCTGTCTTGCAGAAATTGCTTTTCAATAACAGCAATTTGTGAATGTTGAATATTTGCTTTCGCCTATTTTGCTTCTTGCATTAATATTCACTTTGCACAAGGGATTCTCGTAGCTTTTATGCTATTTTTGGCATTTGACTACCCTTCGGGTTAGGTTACACCATTTGTTATTTTCTTCATATTCGATATTTTCTTTGTTTGCTTACGCACCATAACTTTCACCCTTGTGTGGTTGATGGCGAATAAATTCCATTCTAGTAGTTTTCCTCTCTGTAGTCAACCTCTTAAAATAGATTATTGTTAAATCTGCATAAGACATGCCAACGGTTTCACATATTTTCACACAAAAGTTAGACGAATTTAACAGCAAGATTTATAATAATCGATCGCGCAATAGCCTAACTCGGGCCTAGAGGTGATTAAAAAATGAAGTTCAATTGGAAAATCCATATTAAAAAATTCTACAAACAAACAAACAAATTTAATAAGGATTTAACACCGATTTAAATAAATTGAAGAGTTTATTTTAATTACCAGTATTCTAAAGAACACAGCTCATCCAGTAATAGGTACTCAGACAGCCTGTAGATTTTTTTAAAAAGTTAAGAACATTCGAATAGGGATATCTGTAATTTAAACTATCATATTTCGTTGGCATTTTGACATTATGTTTAATTTAAATCCGTTCTGTGCACCAAACTTATAGGGCACTTCATTCAATTTATGGCGCTCATAATCGTCCACGTGAGCAGCTTAAACGCAATATGATGGAAATGGAATTATTGGACAATGCTCATCCAACACGAGCTCGTACAGTGCGTACCGAGGCAGATATCGCTGCTGGAGAGTGTAGTGAGGATCCAAATTTATCGATCCGACGCCGTTCTCAACAACTTGGCGTCCATCCGTCAACTGCGTGGACCTATAAGATCCATTTATAGGGCTTATAGACTTTGTACAGAAATTGAAGCCATTGGACTATAAATTATGTCGTACGTTCGATGAATGGGCTGAGAACGAATTTGAACCGCTTTTTTACCGTCAAATCATTTTCAGGGATGAGACACATTTCTGGCTTAATGGGTTCGTAAAGAAAGAAAATTGCCATCTTCGGTGTGATGATAATCCTTAAGAGATTTTGGAAGCCCCATTACAGTCTGAAAAGTAACTGTTTGGTGCGGTTTGCATGTCAGCAGCATAATTGGTATTTTCTTTTTCAAATCAGAAGGCGGAACTAATGCAGTAACGATTGCGTCCATGAACGATCGATACTGATGCAAGTGTTAACTAATGTGTGGATAGTAGTACGGATTGGCCTAGGCGCGCACATTTTCGGGTATTATGATATAAGTTGACAAGAGGGAATGGCAGCGTATTTGCTTTAAATTCTGCAAGAGAATAAGTTTGAGCATTTCCAAAGAATTCCCGCTTTAAACACGTGTAGATGCATGCGCACGATAGAGCAGGCATAGTTAAAAAAATAAATATTTAAATCAAAACCGATTTCTAATAATAAAATTTCAAATATTTTGGATAGTTTTTGCATCTTCGCAAAATTGGTTTGACTATGTTTTTCAATGCAAATTTTGTTATGTAAGGTGATACGGGATACTATACCAAAGTAAGGTTGTTTGGTACAGCAAACCATATTTTCCGATTATTAACTTCCCAGTATATGGGAAGTTCTTGTAATCACTTCTAAAATCGAAATTGAAATTTTCAACATATCTTTAAGTTTTAATGTCTATAGAGTATATTTTAAGTGTTTTTAGAAAGAAGTATGTATGTGTGTGTGTACGTACATGCGTACGTTCTTGGACAGTCTTTTCTACGAGCATAATTCACGTAAACAAAGTCGTATTGACTTTCTTGAGGTGTCAATCGAAGCGTCTTTGCAATTTTAAGGGCTGATTAGTTTTTGGGACACTTCGGTCGGGGGGGGGGAAGGGGGTTTGTTGTTTTGCCCCTTTGAAAGTCATTTCTGTCATGCGTTATATCTCGCGAACCAAACCTACGATTAGCATCGTTAAGTTGTCAATCGACGCGTATTGACATTTGTATGATTCCATCAAACTTTAAAAAAAATCGTTTGAGCTGTTTGGCGATTTTGAACAAAACTATTCAAAATGGCCACCACGCGACAAAATCTCTTCAGTGGGCGTAATAACAAAAATTTCATTCATTTTTGCTAGCGCTCTTTGTCCTTTAAGCATCGATATGAAAATAAAAAATATCGCAAAAAAGGCTTTGTTACCTACCCCCCGCTCCCGATTAATCCGCGTGGATATTCAATCATCCCCCTTACCCACGTATTCAATGGACGCTCTCGTAGATGAAACGATTAATATTAACTCTTTCCAATTAGATACTTTCTGAGTACCTCTAATTATTATTATTTAAAGTAGTAGTATTTTCATATTTATTATTGTGTTTAGTACTTTTAATATTCATGTACAATAAATATTACTGGAAAGTTGATCAAGAGTCAATGGTCACACCTGGCGGATTGTTTTTTTAACGATCTTCTCGTTAGTCCCGAAGTTGATACCGAATCGCACTAATGTTCGCTTCATGTTTGGAACGCATAAAGATATTTCGACATTCAAATATAGTTGAATAGAATTAGTATTTACATCCGATATGAACATGTTTTCCGAGTGAAACAAACACCTCGCTTTTTTTATTGTTGCCGCTTGCCCAGTTTCCGTTTGGGAGTATGAACGGTGGCTCATGTCTCTGCCGTCCTTTCAGAGTTTTTGTTGCTTTTCGTAAAGAAAATCCATTGTGGTTTTATTTAAAGCATTTGATCTTGCTGCCATGATGTGAATTATGCAATTTTCTTTTCGCCTGGCTATACTTTTTAAATAGTCACCGAGTTAATATAAGGACGCTTCTATGCCGGTGAGTTATCAGTCTTAAACAGCAACAGTTGGTTTAATTTTTTTTTGAATAGTGAATTCGATGTATGAGTTATTTTTTGTATTTCAGCCAAATTCCAAAAAAAATCGTTATAGATATGATTTGAATTATCAGTAAAACGTGCTCACCACATAGTTCATTATCCTAGCAATGTTTCGTTCAGGTAAAATGGGACAGTATGTACAATGGACACTTTTCAAAATGTTTAGCTTAAAAACTTGCATCTTTTCTTTATCAGCCTATGTTAATGATGAGCTGGCAACTTATAAGTGGATTTTTTTATTGAGCTACATTTTGTATATTGCCACACTTTGATACACAAAAAACCGTCCCCATGAAACCTAAAGCTAATATGTCTAACATTTTACAAACTTTTAGTCAAGTAGAATTTATAAGAAGGATTTTTTGGTTTTAACGGACGTGAGTTTTTTTTTAAATATATTCTTTAATTTTCAAAATTAAGTGTAAAATATTCAAAAGCACAATTCCCACAATATATTAAATATTTTTTGTACGCTAAAGTTTCTTCATTAAAATCGGTAGATGGAATATGTGAGTATTTGAGCAAAATTCACTCATTTCAATAAGTTCTGATCAGCCGGAAAATAATCAATCAATATTCAATAAAAAAAGTTCTAATAAAATATATATCTTATCCTAACATATCTTATTTTATCAATTAACACAGGAAAATAATATTCTACCTTCTCCTCTACGATATTCGTGATATAAATTGGAACTTCGGGTAAGTTTTCAAATCTTTGCCAATATCAGCTTAGCAGTGTGCTTGAAATTCTAACTGTGATGGGATCGAAATATGAACAATGCTTCACTGAAAAATTTTTTGTTTTAATCTTTGGCTGCACCTGATGAAAGTTGCTACAAAAGTTGGCCTAGTGAATTGAACGTCTTCTTTAAAAATGCATGGTCCTCTTTCATACACTATTATTATCACACCTGTCATCAAGTTTTATTTTACACCGTTTTTGTTGACATCCTAGACATCCTCCTTCAAATATTAACGTACGAAACTGAAAATCCTCAAATGGAATGAGATTAAAGTATGTATGTCGGAAGCAGCTTCGAAATATCCACACCATCTACTTTCCAGTTTCATTTTCCGAACTAAAGTTAATATCATAAACTCTAAGAAAAGAATTTTCTCAAGCTGCTTTCTCCTCAGGTGCAATCCTGCAATAGACGTTACAAACTTCCTTACTGTATTCCCATCTACACACCTTTATCCTATGAAGCAACTGAACGTTGCTGCTTGCACTCACATTTATAGAAGTGCATCAGATTTTCGATAGATCCTTGTGATTCCGTTCATCCGAGTTTACTGTACAATATGACTCTGACGTTGCATCTGAAATAGTCAAGCATATTCTGGTGAAATAGGATTTCATCATAGTCCCACTGTGCACTCGACGTAAGCTCAAAGTCAGGCGGAGTTGGCTGCAATGGTGGGTGAGACACGAGTAAAGGGTTGGGGGTAGATCAAAGGATTCCACTTCGTCAGATCACCCACTCCATGACATGCAAAAGCTTCCTTGCATGTAGCAAAGCTCATCATGATTTCCGTTCGAAAGGATTTCATTCGTGGGTTCAAGAATGGATTGTTAGGACGTTCTCTGCGCTCCGAGAAAAATTTTTAGTTCTAGTTTCTACGAGTTTAGTTCAAGTGTTACGAGCGGCCAGCATGACCGTACCGTCAATATAAGGATTGTTCGGAAGCTTTGATTAAGCCGACGTACCAACAAAGCATTGCAAGTAAGAAAGCTTTAAAGTTGAATCGAGGTCCTTTGAAAAATGTGTTAACAAAAGCGGGAATCAATCATGCAATCAAGCAAAATGTGATGAGTAAACGACAATCAATGGAGCGCAATCGAGTGTAAAGGAGGCATCGTTGAGCCCTTTAGCTGTCCGGTGAAACGAAAACAGTGATAAGGTAAATCCCCTTTTACAGAAATCGGTATTATTCAGAAGGTCATGTTCTATAGAAAATCGGCATGTAAACGCTTGTGAAAGCAAATCCATGGATCGAACTCTCAGTGTTAATGCTAGAACATCTTTCGCCACATGTGTCTTGTGCTCTACCGTTTACATATAAACAAGAGATTGTTCTACTTGTGTCCTTGCCCTATGTTTGAGGAATCGTTTTTAAATTGGTATAGCATTTATTGATGTTGCATAGCACACAGAATGCGAACAGAACTAAAATCAAACAAAGATCGATTGGCACACAAAACTAATACATTCGACTTAGAAAGATACTAGTGTCGTTCAGTAACACTTGGCAATTTATGCAAAGTTTAACAATCAGGATTTGCATCACAAGTATTAGTGCAATATTGTGCTCAGGGTTTGCACCAAGAATGGGAGCGCAATATAGCTCCCTTGTTAAAACGAACCAGTGAAATAGTGCTTTGCATGCTCGAAATGGCAGATTTGAATGGTGTAAATGTGAGCCCTTGCAGCACTCGAGATTTCAGCTGAAGGACTAAGAGATTTGACTCGGTCCTCAGGGCTTATACAATTTTCGCGCACAATCGATCGAAAAGACTTTTCGTTTTGTTGTTACACAATAACATTGAAGATTCATGTCGTTTTATTTCAAAGGTTGCTGTTCCAATGTTCGATAGTAGCTGGAAGCAATTGTCATAAGTAAGCAAACTAACGAGTATGAAGTCTTGAAATCATGAAAAGACAAATTGAAATGGTGAAGATTTATTTCGCATCTAAAGAGGCAGTTGTGGTAAGTCAAAATACTTTGACTTAACCTCAAAGAAAAGGGTTTTCTATTATTGTATTTATTTGAATATACATATTATAGATGAGATACGTTAACAGTGAATGTGGCAAATGTATCCATCTGCTACAATTATATATGGGTCCAAGTAACATTGACTCTCACATCAGTAAGGTGCCCCCAGTGGCGGCGTAGGGTAGATTGGCACCCCGGGCGGTTTTGTATTGAGCAACCCTACTTAAAATAAAACACGAGACTTTATTTTACTAAAATATTCAATCGCATTATTAAAATTTACTTTCCTGTCTCTTTTAATTGGTGAAATCGAAAGATTGGTTAGTCGCGCTTGGCTCATTGTGGACCTTAAGTAAGATTTTATTAACTTTAACTTTGAAAAGCTTCTTTTGCATGAAGCCACCGAAATACAAATTGTTAAAAAAATTGAAGACGTAGCACTAAATTTGAAGCAGACTCAGAATAGCCCCATTTTACAATGAATCTGAGAGGCACCAATGTAGTCCATTCATTTTTTGGACAGCAATGTTGGCGGGTTTCAAATGGCACCTCAATCGTAAAATTTCCAACCCGATGTCTTCTGCTGAAAATTCATCGTTAATTTTTAACAGATTCCATGAAGATCTTCTTCTGGTGATGCTACCAGCGTTTTAGGCTGAATAACACTAAATGTAACCAGAATAAAATCCATTGCCCTGTAGCGAAGATCTAGTGCTTCTTAAAATCTATCGTGACATTCTAACATTGCTCTCTGCAGCTCGTCTGGTAATGCAAGTCCACCATCTCGGGCCATTTTTCCAGACATTTGTTTTCAAAATTTTGTCCTTCCTTTTTCCCTTCAATCGGAATGTTTAAGTTCTCACATTTTTTGTTGGGTAGCAAATAGCTTTTTTCAGAATTTTGTTGCGTTGACTTTGGAGAAAATTTTTAAGACCTTTAATTTCATTAGACACTTTTCCAATGATATCCCAGATGCTTGTATATACTTTTGTGTCTGATTAACTTCTTCTTGGACTTCACACCAAAAAGAAAGATAGCCTAGGAAACTGAAGTCACACAATGCTGGTACGAGTGTTGATGCTGCTTCTTTTGTTTCGACGTTTCTTTGCTGGTGCAACATGAATTCATGCATTAAAAATTATATTCGAAAAAAAGTGAAATTATAGTTGCGATGCGTTTTAAAATATGATATTAGTATGTAAGTAGCTAGGTACAAGAGTAGGTAGTTATTTATTGATATGTCTTTAAAGATGGAGATTTTGTGCGCCTTCTTTGGATGTACGAGTGAGTTGTCCCCTTGGTGACCGCCCCCCTTTAGACGCCACTGGGGGCGACGAGAGCTTCAACCCATAAACATAGGTCCTAATTCTTACCATTTAGTGTAACTTTTTTCAGAATTCGTATGTTTCAATTTGCTGCAATAAAATATTCAAAATATTATCATAGTCAGAATATTGATTTTTTCCCGAAGTGTAATTGTGTCAAGAACGGTTGGATTTAGGGAATGAGATCTGTTAAATAAATAAATTCCAATCAGACGCAGCACTGCAACAGTGAAATTCATTATACAAGTAAATTCAACGTTCAAAATGAGAGGATTGATATCTTCATAATAATAAGTTGCCTTCCGAATGTGTACTATACTCTCGTAACATTTGAAAGTTTTTATTAATCTCAATAAATCAGACCAGATGTAGCATTTTATCTTCAATTTAGTAGTTTTCTAAATAAAAATGGTCCTTTTTTGAAGCAAACCTTTACTGATCCGAATCAAATGGACACTTATTAAAATCCCAATTCAGAAACAAATTGGATTATTCCGAATCGAATGGGCATTATTTCGAAACAATGTAGCTTTTCTCCCTAAGCAAGTTAATAATGGTCTAAGCCGAACTAATTCTTTTACAAACGAATTCAGAGAAATTCGGTGAATATAATTGTCCGTGGCGGAGAAATTTTTAAAAAGTCTATCAAATTAGCAACAAAAATTTGAGTGCGCGCTGCTCGCTTCTAGGTGCAGCGATTGGAAACAACATCACCATATTGTGTACTTGAAAGGCCTTACATTGCAAACTTCTGCACTAATGAGATCCATCAAGTAATATTGTTGTTTAACATCGTACCTCACCGATGTTTTCAGTTTTGTAAAAACTTTTTCAATGGGATTAAGTATAGGTGAGTATCGTGGCAAAAATATTGATACCAAATCATCCCCTCGTCATCGTTGCAGTAGCTCTTTAACCCTGCGACCCTTATGCATTTAGGCATTGTCCATCATAAGGAGCGCGCCTTCCCAAGATGGCCCCGTCTTTCTTACTAGCTCCTGTAAAAATATAACAAGTTTTCTGCTTCTGCAGTCCGAGACAGTATTTCGGTATGCATCTCTCCTTTACAAGACGTAGTTCATTAACCTCTTCAAAGTTTTCTATTTTGTTCATGTCTTCTTTGCGGAGTATTTTACGCCTACATTCTTCAGAAGGTTTTTCAATTAACATGCAATTATTTTTAGTGTATTGCTGTATGATGTTTCATGTCCAGCTAAAGATGAATCATACAGCTCGCATCCCTGTATTTTGATTTTTGCTTCTGGATGCAAATATTCTGGTACCTGATCATTTTCACCGAAAATTTCCGATCCTCGATGAAATTCTTCACCTTGCAAGACATTTTTAAACACAGATTATATTATATTAATTATTATTTAAATTATTTTTGAAAGTTGTAAGCTTGTTACGTGGGCTGTTTACATTGAACAGTTTTTTTAAAACATAGATTAACATATGTAAATATGTGATTTACTTTATCGGTAAGGAAACCATCGATGATGCAATTTTCTTTCTTTCTTTAGATAAAAATTATTTAAATTTTGTATATTTTGTAAAAAATTCTATTGAATTACATAACATTGCTTGGTATTCTGTAAACAATTGCGAGATTATTATTGTTGTAAAATATTCCTTCGAAAGTTTAGTATTTTTAAGCAACCTTAATCTAGAACAAAACATATTTCCATCTGAAGAAAGAAAAGTATTATGCTACAAAAATAGTCGTCTGTTTCATATGTAACATTTTCCCTTAAGTAAGAGTACTTTCAATTGGTTTGGAAAGGTTCTTATTTAATTTGGAAAAGTATGAATTTGATTTGGAAAAATTTGAATTTGTTTTAGAAAATCAACAAATTGAAAAAAAAACATTTTCAGTTCGAAAAACACGTAGAATGAAGAGCAATTGTTACATATTGGCATTTCAATGTCAAATTAGGGCATTTCTAACTCGAATTAAGGCGGGAAATACATTTAACTGATAAAAAAAATCAATTATGTTTCTTTCACATTAAAATGTTCCAAATACTCTGAAAATACGCCAAAAAGGTTTTGAAGCGATATTCATATTAGTTTTCGAGTTATAGTCCGTTATAGACAGTGCAGCGTTCCCCAATAAGTCGAGCACACCTGCCGCGCGTCTCTGGCGCTATGGGCGGTTCTCTAATTGTGTATTCCTACCATATTCTTATAAGTCTGAAATTCTAAGGAAATAGGACCTTGAATCGCTGACTAATGAGTAAGTTATAATGAAAACTAATAATCAATGGCAAATTTTAAAGGCGTTTTTCTCAAAGTAGTACCTTTTCAAATTCCGTATAAAATATCTGAAAAAATATTGAACCGATCCGGTTCAAATTTATACCACATTTACAAAAGAGTACTAGTTGAACCTTCATGTTTTTGTTATTTCGGAGAAATAATTTGTTTATTAATATTTAAAACGCGACTTTTTTGAAAAATAATCGATATTTTTGTTTAATCTAAAATTAATAAAAAATTACATTTTTTTAAAAAATTTATTGGTCAACCATATTTTTCTTCTTCTGAATGTTGCAGGATCTCTGGAAATGGCGTTTAGTTGTAGTAGACATTTTTTCAGGTGTTTTTTTTCATTCGTCCACATTGCCGCCTTTTGTGTTGAAAAATTATAAAAAAAATATTTTCAAGTTCTTTGAGACATGTACTTTAAAGGATACAGGTTTAAAATCTTTTGAATAAACAACATATATATTTTAAATTATTCTTAAATTAGCATTTTTTTTTAAATTTTACATGTTATTTTTTTCCCAAATTAAACTAATTATTTCTTAAAAGAAATCCTAGATAATCGATAAATTATATAGGAAAACGATGAGTATAAAGGCGTATGTTAAGTTAAAAATTCAAAAATTGAACTTGATTGGTTTAAAAAAGGTTCTTAATTTGCATTTGGAAGAATCAATGATTTTCGCGCTAATATCAAAAAACTTCAATCAAAAATGACCGCTAATGTGAACCTTGCACCTGGTCAACCTTTTGTTTATATATACTCTTGCGGCAATTATGGAAGACAGCCAATAATGCATAATCCAACAAACTATATAGTACTGCATAAATAAATGTGTGTCATTTGTAAATTAGTTTGAAACTTGGATGAACTATTTTTGCATACGAAATGGAAATGAGACTTCCTAATCAATTTGCATAATTATTAAACATGTTGATTTGGTAGACAATTCTTTTGGTTCGAAAAAGAGCTAAATTATTTTGAAATAACACCACATAGATTCGTATAATATAAACATCATTCAGAAGAGTGTCACCTGGATTCGGAAGAATGTCGGTTTGGCTCTGAGAACTGTAACTTTGTTTCGGAAAAGTGCTAATTTGACTCGAAAAGTTCCTAATTTGAAGAGCGAATTTGGATGTTGTTGGTAATTGATATGTAATTGTGTGGGAAAAATGTTGTTACATTAGAACTCTGAGAATGCGATATGATATATTTTTGAACTTACATGCATGCATTGGGGAGGGCTATAATAAAGCAAAAAAATATCCACCCATGGTACTTTTATTTTTATGAATGTTTGTATTTTCTTGTAATCTGTTTGAAGATGATTAAAAACACCACCTAAACATTCATTGTAAGTTAAATGTTATTTAAGTTTCGCGTTTATATTACCGATCTATTTTGATTTCTACAAAAATGTTCTCAGTGAATTTCATCAATTAAATGGTTGCATTAGGTCGTTTTGGGTTGATTCTTTAAATAAAAATAATTGAATGAAATAACTTCAATTCTTCCTTTCTAATAGGGTAATAAAAGTTTGAACTTCGAAATCTTCAGTGAATCAAACCTTCTTGACTGACTGCAAAGTAAACTTTATAAAAAAAGGTCCTTCATCGCTAAATGGGCTTTAGTTATAGCGGCTATGACGATGCTGCAAACAATACTAAAATTACTAGGTTTAGTATGCTAACTTCCATTTTGTTTATCTCAAGAGACTGGCTATGCAACTAACGTTAATGTGTTATTTTTGTGAAGATTTTCAGGAATGGTGAGCTTAGAAATTGCATTCTTTTTTCACACAAAGAATGCTGAATGCTTCTTCTAACCTGCAACTGTAGAAAAAATCCGTTGAAGTGCACACCCAATACCATTTCTGTCGTTTAGGCGGTTGCCTGTCGATATTGATATATTTGAATCTCAATGTGAGCCAAGTCTGTCTGCTAGTTGTTTATGTTTTACCAAGTAGCCAGGCTCTGTCCGTTTATTTAACACTATCCTTAATGGAAGCTGGAGGGTGGCTAACACGAAAATTTAGTGTGAAATCACGATACTAAGTGCCAGCTCTCGATAGAGGATTTGCTTTGCAGTTTACAGCTATATCGCTTTGCCCACGTACCAAGTACAGTATCACTTCAGAGTGTAAGAACATCTTATTTGCGTGTGCATGATAATCAATCGCCATTTTGGTTGATAGTGATAATGTTGAAACTTTTCAGGGAGGTTTTTTGGTGTAACCGCAAATTTACCGCCTTACCGCTTAAAATCCACTCCCATGACGAGGAAGTCAAAAGGAAGTCTTGAACCTTGCTGTTTGGATAACAACTAAACTTTCTGCCCATTATTGGTCCATACGGGTGTATTTTGACTGATTCTTGTATAGCACGCTTTTCTTTGCATCACTTTTCTCTGCTGTCCTGATGCGGTAATGAAAACTTTTTCTCTCCAAGATGATGGAGTGGTAATTATTTATCTCATGCAAGAAGTGAAGAGTTTTCGATCGAATCACAGAACACTTAGCCTGCTATCTGGTAAGGAGCTCAAATGGAACCTAATTCAGGAACATATAATGTTATTTTGTTGGAGTAGTACATAGAACTCCAGCGATTGCGATAAGTGCGATTTATCTGACTTTGGTTGGCTAATGATTTTTCAATAGGTGGCAGGTAAATAAACACAATATACAGAAGAATTGGTTCCATTATCCTTTTATAAAGCCATGATACGGTTTCAGGGCTCAGTCCCCAACTATCATCAATGCTTTTTAAACAGTAGTAGATTGCACAGGATGCTTTCAATACCATTTCTTTGGTGGTATAAAGTTATTTCCTAGTATAGCATTGATAGTTTTACTGCTTAACAGTTATTTGGTGAGTCTTATTAAGTTGTCATCTAAATTGTTTCCCTTGAGTGCCGAAGAAAAACTGGCAGCGCATATTTCTTGTAGTTTAGAAGGTTATCGATTTGGCTAGTAAGCGAGTGAAGAGCTGCTTCAGCCGATCTACATTTCCTGTAAGTGTATTTAGCTTTCGCGGTTGCAAAATAGCTCTAAGATGAATATTATTCGCATTATGTTCTTCCATGTTTTCAAGTGGAAACAGGTAAAACCGTTCCGCCTTTAATTCTTCGAATAGAAAGTAAAATAGTGCTAAGTAGTGTGTTAATTTACTGCTTGTTTTGATGGTAAGGACCTACTGGTGAAAATGCTTATAAATTGCGACTCACCTTATGACTTTTTACGTGGCCTAAATTAAGTCAAAAATAGAGCTCACCAAATGATACAATGCCTTTTTCTCTTGGAAGTCAAAAGGATATTATAAGTATTCAAAATTATCACTTAGAAGAATAATGGTGGTACAATGTGCTTTTGGTTGTTAGTATGCTTTAAACACAGATTTCATTATCATATATTTCATTGATACTTTCCATACTAGGCATTGATTTTCCCAGGAATCCGATATTTTTGCGCCAAGTAAATTTTACGCGACGGCCCACACTGGAAGAAATAAACACCGATGTGTTATCGAAAGAGCTGCCTTCCAATGAAGCACAACCTGAAATACGACATGAGATCACTAATATATTTATTGATTTCGGGAAACTCAATTATTTGCCACTTGGATGAGCATCACGAAAATCTTCTTGTACAGAATGTTTCATTCTTCGCGACCCTTCTCAGCTTCCATATGAGAATCGTACAGACATTGGATGGCAAACAAGCTGTCGGCGACTACTCGTTGGCACGCAATCATTTAAAATGTTGAAATATGACAGCCATGACATGAACTACATCCAAGACAGTGCAATATATTGTAGGGAGCATCTCCTTGTAAGGCTCCATCACTCGTTACGTAACACGAATGATTCTACGTAGGTATATGATATCATATCACGTTTGACCCTAGCACCGAAGAAAATTACACTTGGATCGACAATAAAGCCAGGATGAAAGAGAAAAGCTTCTGGCAGCAGTTTTTATTCAACACAGACATTATTTTTATAACACCCTGGTTAGCTGTCAATTACGGGAAATTACATTATTAATATAAAATAGAAGGCAGGAAAGCTTCATGTAATTGCGTGGGCCTACACAATTTGGTTTGGCATAGGACGGAACTGGAGGCCGTCCAGTTCAAGAGCACCACTTCGCCGCTGTGGCAATTAGCACAACTCTGGGTTACGTAACACAACGCCAAAGAAACTCATTCGGAAAGTTCAACCATTATGCTATATTATTCATCGAGTTGAGCAGCATGCATTCCTATGTGTGGTGATTGCCTGAATGAAACGGAATTTTCGAAGGTCGAAGCGAAAAGCCCGGCATCCTCCAACTGATTTGATCCCCTACCGGCTCAGGACTGCCTGACGGGGCAGACCAAGGAGACATGTGCCTCGTTGTTCCCGAAACTATCAAGTTTTGATACTCTTTGCTCCTGGTTGAGGGCCAAGGCTTTTTCGGGTTTTCATTGGCATCAATGTCGAGAATAGGCAAGCAGAAGTTTCTTTATTAATGATGTTATGAATTGTTAATTAAATTGATGGTGAAAAAAGTTTGGGCCCATATTTAGCTTGCATGGTCTCATATAAGCAAGCATTGCCATGCAGAGAAAGTGCAATCAAGAGCTTGTGGTTGTGTTCCGATGTGTTTTTTAATATTTAAAATATTTGCCTCGAGCTTTTTGTGAATTGAATAAATGATACATAGACGAGCATTTACGTCATTCATACAATGTTCTTGAGCTAGAATAAGAGTTTGAGTAATGTGAACCTTTGCATAAACATAAGTGAATTGTTGATGCTTTGCATGATTTCCTTCCTGCATTTCAAACCAAGTCATGAATAATTTAAACACAATTTATATGTCCTTTATACATAATCACATCTGTGAAAAAGGATCAAAGTATTATTGAGCATACTTTAGTTAGGCGTGTTCATATATGCTGTTGATTTGAACAAAATTTAAAATTTTAGATTGCAATTTTAATTTAAAAATATACGAAGCTGCAAGAAAACTAAAAATCATTTTTAATGTGATTCTAAATCTTTTCCATCTTAGTTGATGAATGTTGGAATCACATTTCCATTGCTTTTATATCTTTAGATAAAGGAAATTTTAACTTTCTCGTATTAAATAACGCAGCTGTTCGAACTTCTTAAAGAAGTGAAGTACTCGGGGATCATCCTCGATCAAAAACTTTATTAAAATAATAAAAAAACAGACACTACTCCTTATACACGATTTCCAATTTTTTTATTTCAAGTATATATTTCGGACATAAGTTGTGTCCTTCTTCAGTGTTACAATGTGTCTGAAGACGAATGTGGCATAATCTATCTTAAATATCTTAAACTTATTTTTAATTAGATCCCCAGGTCTTTACCGGGGCCCTGGTTTAACTTGATCTCAAAGGTTTAGTTTAATTAGCTCTGAAAAACCGTTCCGTTTTCGGAGCTAATTAAACTATTAACAATGATACGAGAAATTGAAAAGATGAACTTTATTAAACAGCACATGTGCAACTAAATCCTGTCCAACAAATGGGATGAAAGCTTTACTGGGTATGTTACCCATTCATCTATAAGTGAAGAAAGAACCACCAAATTCTGGAATGCAACTACACAAGGCAGTGAAATTAAAACCTGAGGATTCCTGAGAATTCTGTACGATCTACAAATAGATGAGATCCAAATTCTCATGCGGATGAAATGCCGATTTTTTTTCAATTTCAATTATTCCTTTTAAAGTTGAAATCAGGGAACAAGATGAATGAGAAACATTACATCCTGAGTTGGAAGAAATCTATACTTTGAATTCATAAGTAATCCAAAATATCAGCTAGTGCAGATACCGGAATAAAAAGACCTCCAATTCAATTGGTAATTATGCAAAAATCAAACATACGCTATTTACTTTTGTATCTAAACATGTGTATCAAAACAGGGGGCCGGAGAAGTAAGTGGAAAAACTATTAATTTCAATACTAGTGTATCGATGTATCGCCAAGTAGAGTTTAAAGTAAAATGTTTGCCATTTGTAACATATGTTTCAAAAGGGTATCTTTGGCTATATCCTGGGTTGCAATTAAATTTTTTTTATTGTATATAATGGATTCGTTGTTCTTAAGAGAGAACATCACATTAGGAGGCCTATTTTACTGTTTTTTCGTGATTTTTTTGAAGGGTAAGAAATGATTAGAACTAATTAAAATTTAAAGGCTATTTAATTTTTATTTTGAACTATATCTCATATTTTTTTCAAGTGATCGTTATTAAAATTCGCAAATTTAGAAGCTCGATTTCGATTTTTTGAACCGTCTAATGTGATTTTCCCCCTTAAAGATCGGAATTACGATTTTTTTCTTAATGCAATTGGAAAATTGTAAGATTTTAATGATATATTAGGAAGATTTGCACAGAAAAGACTTACGAATGTAAATGAAAGCTAATGTAAAACATTATGAATGTTCACTTCATAGACTCATAGTTTACATAATAAGCCCAGCAGACATTCGGAGTAGCGACAGTCAATGATGAGAATTTGTTGAGACGACTGTCACGAGTCACACAGTCACAATTGGCAGTAATGAGAATCGCTGATGTGGATAAAACCATCGAGGAATGGATGACAATTAGACAAAGATTGTCCGAAATGAGGGCCCTACCGCGCATATTATGCGGTATCGCGTGGGTTTGGCCAAATGATGGTGGACGCATGCAGTTTTATCTAATACATAATGAACTCATTTTGAGTTTTGTGTAAAAATGTACGGCTACAGAAGGAATTTAGTTTGTTCACGTGTCTTTTTCGTGTCTGTGTTCTTCTGAGAGAAATATTGGAGTTCAAGTAGAATTAGTTAACATTTGCTATTGAAATGGGCTTGTCTGATTCTAGTATAGACAGTTATGCGTGCTAAAAATGGGTTCTAGTAAAGTAGTAAATTGTGATAATGTGTGATTTCGGATTCATTTGACATTTTTGATAGCTTAGTGTATTTAATCAGATTTCTGATGATTTTAAAAACAAACGAGCAAAAGAAAAAGCAAAGCACTATCTAAAATGAAGTAGCCTATCAGCAATCATCAATCATCTAGTATTCGATACATCCTAAATAAAAGTGCATTTTGAAAGTCTCCAAGACTTAAAGCCACGTGACTTTGGAAAAATGGAACTCATGATATAATGAATCTCCAAAAATTTATCCTTAAGACTCCATAAAAATTTGACCCCAGAACTCAAAACCCTTAATCAGTGCTGCCTTAGATTCAAATTATAAGAATGGTCTCTCTTAAGTGTAGAATTCTGATTATTCAGTTGAGTAAATATGAATCGTTTTGCTGAACAAAAAGAAAAGGGCCATTGTGCTAATGAGTTAAAATATTGTAATACTCCTGTGTTTGAGTTCCGAATAACACAATTATTTTTAGTTATTTTGAAAATAGTGCCATGTTTACTCAATATTTCCACATAGCCCAGGGGCTTTTTCTTCAATTTGAGCAAAAACTCAATCCGGAGTCGAAAAATTGACCTATTTTTTTAAAAAAAAAAACAAGAACTGCCAAGTTTATGTAAATACTGACCTGTAACCGGAATAACGATCTTATTTGTCATATTTTTATGTCTATCAAAAGACAATATTAGTAGATTGGTCAACTTCAATTGCTGTTTATTAAAAAGTCTCATTAAGGATGTTCTCTTGTTTGTATCATCAGCCGACTGACTGAAGTGGTGTCCTTTTCAATTTTAATTCGCTCCATGATACTTTAACAATATGAGCATTAATCAGTTTCTGGTGTTTTGAAACTAATAAAAAGACAATAAATAATAAATATTAAATTTGGTATAGAAAATTGACTGAGATATCCATCTTTAATCTTGACCCCCTTCTTTCCCTTTTTGCAAAAAATTTATTAATACTTAACTTTCAAAATACTGCATTTTAGAATTTTTTGATGGCCTGTGTGGATCTTTTGGTGGTTGCAACTTTATGGTAAAATCAAAAATGACCTGTTTACTTCATAGATATTTTTGTGATATTTGATCACCTCCATGCTTTTCAGTATTCAGAGATTTCTCCTATCTCTATATGCTGACGGCATAAATTTCTAACTGGACTGAACATTTAAAAATACTACCAAATGCTTTTTGGCAAATATGAACTGCTAGCCTATTTTATATTTTAAGGAAATTGTTGATAGCAGCATACTTAAGCGGCTCAACTTTTCTTTGGTCAGAATGCTTAAGTATATAGCTTTTTATATTTTGAAACAATCCTTCGTCTTGGAATTTTACTTGATAAAATGCTTTAATAAATGATTAATACCGTTGCCATGAAGACTTCAATCATTGATAGATTTTATGGTTCCAATTTGTAAATCTTTTGGACAATCTCTCAAATCGAACGTAGTATGTATGAAGCATTTGTTTGCTAGATTCATTGAGCGAGAAACATTTTCTTCTTGGCAATTTCACTCCTGTCGTTTATATCGGAACATCTGTACTCGTTTAAAATGTTTCAACATATAAAAACTACCACTAATATTTAATACAAGCACCTCATTTGAACTGAAAACGTTTACAGTATTATTAATATTTATGTATACAAATTATCTGGCTTAAAGATACTTCATCAACCTGAGACATGGTAGTCAGATTAAGGTGATAAAAGGCAAACCGCGTGGTGCGATCTTTGAGGTCCACACGGTAAACTTCTTAGTAATATCTACTTAAACATTAAAAAAATTAAACACAATAATAATTTTGAAAATAGTACTACTTTAAATAATAATAATGAGAGGTATTCATAGCAGTAGCCGGAATGAGTTAATATTAATCATATCATCTACGGGAGCATCCATTGATTACGTAAGGCTTTTGGTGGATGCGGGTAGATTGATTTGATTATTTGTCATTTTCACATCGATGCTTGAAGGACAAAAGAGCGCTAGCAAAAATGAATGCAGTTTTTGTTATTACGCCCACTGAAGAGATTTTGTCGCGTGATGGTAATTTTGGAATAGTTGCGTTCAAAATTGCCATCATTCCGGCATAATCACTGATTTTTTTATTTTTTCACGATTTTGCGTAAATGAGGTTGATAATTTTTTATTATTTTCTGTTGGTCTTGAAAAATATATAATATGCAGTCAAAAATAGGTTCAATTGCATGTAAAAAGTAAAAAGGAAGTAATTGAAATCTTACGACTACTAAAGAATAAATCTACTAAAAACTACAATTTTTTATTTGATGCAAGCTTTTTAAAGCATATGATCTTGCAAAATATTGACTACAAAACATTTCACCATTCCAAGCGTTGATTACCACAAATTCAAATTTGATTGAAATTTTTCTGATTTTCAAAATTTAAGCAATTTTTTTATTAAAATTAAAACACTCTTAAAACTATTAAAAATCTGCTCAAATTATGCGAATATTACAACACTTTGATTGAGTTTACAACAACGTTTTTAGAATAAAAGATATTGAGTAATATCGTTCGTATGAACCCTCTTTTTTATTTAGTTTTTTTTAATAATCATGGAAAAAAGTTTTGCTGGTTTCTCTTCAAAAACTGATGAGAATTTATAAATTTTATAAACTGGTATTACTGTGCTGTGCAAATCAGGTGAAAAAAATATTTTTTTATGAAAAAAATCTTAATTTTTCGTATTTTCTTCTATTAAACTAAAAAAACGGCTGAAACAATTTTTTTATAATGTTAAATACATCACAAAAATGTTAATACACGTCTGTTGACACCTAAATTATAGAAATATTATATTTGGTTCGTGAGATAAAGTGAATGACAAAAATGACTTTTAATGATTTTTATATTTAATTTATTTTTTTTTGTAATGAAGAGAAAAACTTTTGCTGGTTTTTTTTTTACAAAAACCGTTTGAAGTATATAAATTTTATAAACATTGATTACTGTGTTTCGCAAATCATGTTAAAAATTTATTGTTTATGAAAAAAATCGAGACATTGAGGTAACCTGAAGATGATCTAAGGATCGAAACGCGTCGTGCTAATAATAAAATGTGTGAGTCAAAAAAACCAAGTGTTTCATTTTATAAAAAATTTTTGATTTTATTATGGCTCATCAAGAGAACACGCAAGCTTCTATAACTGACATATTTAGTAATTGAGTTTATTTTAGATAACAAATCGATCAACCGCTAATAGTTGATGATTATAATAACCACGAACAATCATTAAAGTGAAGTTATGATAATTCATCGATTTGTAAAAGCGTTTGAAAAATGAAGAAGTTAAGATAATTCCAATCTTTTTGAAAATTAGTTACACCTTTATGGCTTAGGGTTAACATCCGCACTTTTAAACAATGACTCATTTAAAACCTATCTGAATTGATTGGTTTTAAAGTCCATTTTTAAACTTATGTTTATGCTTAGAAATGAAGTTTTTTTTTGTTTTATGCTTCCAAAATACGATTTGATACAAAATTGTTAAATGCATATCCGATCGTTAAAGTTATTTATATATGCAATAAAAGTTATGACAGTTTATCGACAGACAGATACTAAACTATCGAAAGAAATCAATGTCAACTAAACTATTAATCCCCCTCTTGGTTCGATGTGCCTACCAATTGTTTCTGCAAACGCAAGGAAGTCTTTAAATTTATTAAGCGGCTTAAAAACCGTAAATCTCCAGGAGCAGACCGAATTCCAAACATCTTCTGAAATAAGCCAATTGTTCTAATCACCTTTATATTTAACTCCTGCTTCAAGTTGGGGTACTTTTCAGCAATCTGGAAAAAAGCGACCGTCATCCCAATACTCAAGCCTGGAAAAGACTCTAGATCTTCCAGCAATTTTCGTCCCATAAGCTTGCTTCCTGCGCTCAGCAAAGTCTTCGAAAAAATAATTCTTGCTAGAATCGAATCAATCATCGCTGAAAAGAGGCTGATCCCAAACGAACAATTCGGTTTTCGACAGGGTCACTCTACTATCCATCAACTGAACCGGGTAGCCCATTGCATCACCAATGCATTTAATGAGAAAAAGTCTGTAGGCACGGTCACCCTCGATGTCGAAAAAGCCTTCGACTCTGTTTGGCATGACGGACTGGTGTTCAAACTTACACAATTTGCATTCCCAGTTTACTTGGTAAAGCTTATACAATCCTTTTTATCGGAGCGATCATTTGCTGTGAAAATTAATAAAACCCACTCAACTTCTCGGCGCGTCCCAGCAGGAGTACCCCAGGAAGCAAGCCTGAGTCCAGCTCTGTTCAAAATTTACACTGCCGATATCCCTAGAACTCCAGGTGTGACCTTGCAATCTTTGCAGACGACGTGTGCATTTTCTCCAAAGCAAGTGATCCTGACTCAATAATTCAGTCCTTGGAAAGTGAACTAGATTTGCTCTACCAGTTTTATTTTCGTTGGAAAATAAAAGTAAATCCCGCGAAAACTGCATCTATTTACTTCACCCGGAAACGAAGTCCCTTAAATCTTCCAACGCGATGCGTTAACTTCGTTGGGAAGGTCATTCCTTGGAGCGAAACTGTTAAGTATCTAGGAATGATTCTGGATAAGTCTACCACATTCAAAAACCACGTAGAAACAGTTTGTACCAAAATTCAAATGGCCATAAAACTCCTGTATCCCCTCATTAACAGAAAGTCAAAGCTTTCCCTGCATAATAAGCTGCTTATTTACAAAGTTGCATTTCAGCCAATTATTTCATATGCAGCACCCGTTTGGGGACAATGTGCAAATCACCATAAAGGTAAGCTTCAAGTTCTCCAAAACAAATGCCTAAAGATCATCCTAGACAAACCCTGGTACTTCTCGACCATACGGCTGCATCAACTGGCTCAAGTCCCGACGATAAAAGATCTCGTCACGAAGCGGCATAATGCATTCCTCGAAACAACAGCAACGATTGATAATCCTCTGCTACTGCCTTCTAGGTCATCGCTACATTAAGTAAATATCTAGATGTTTAAGCCTATTCTTAAGTTAGTTCTAGATTAGGCTAGTTTCTTAGGTGTAAGTATTCGCAAGCCAGGTTTTTTATACGTTTTTCCTAGTAAACTTGATAACTATAATCTTAAGCAAAACTTATCTGCAAGTCTAATTGTAAGGAACTATAGATGTAAAGGCGGCACCATAGTCTAAATCTCTAGCATAAGTCTCTGTAATACTACAAAATTGTATCTCGACAATAATAAACTTTTTATCTATCTATCTATCTATCTATCTATCTATCTATCTATCTATCTATCTATCTATCTATCTATCTATCTATCTATCTATCTATCTATCTATCTATCTATCTATCTATCTAAACTATTAATCATCATTGAAAATAAATCTGTAATTACCTTCAAATGGGAAGAAGGAAACATCGAAATTCATATGTAATGTCAACGCCGCACCGTGCTGGACCTTCTTGCAACAAGTATCCCAGTACAATTTATTACATATTCGATCGATTTTTGGATTTTCCAAGAGTCCATGAGTTACCAATGCATGGATTCATTCCTTTTAACTTTAAGATACTACGAGTAAAACATGAAATTGTTGCTTATTAACAATTTCTCACGATATTGATATTCTGAACAGGTAGTCTCATCTTCATGTTTGCAGTTTTGTCATCAAATGTATCTTAAAAATAGTGTAAACTATTTGTTAAACGAGTTCTAAACTACGGAGGGTCTTTTAAACGAGAATACCATAGGGGAGTAGCATGATTGCTTACTCACGTACAGCAAACAGAATAAGCAAGAAATCGGCAGCGAAGCGTTAGTGCACAATTTATTTGCTTGAGTTGAGCAACACAACATTCCGACGATTGAGTCACGTACAGGGTTAAATGGGTCATCACCGACACCTTTCCATTTCATCAAATGTTCTTTTCACAGCAACTGATGACAGGGAAGTATGTGTAGTAACATAAACAGTAACACATCGTTTCAAGCATTTACTTCATCCTGACTGGATCCCTAATTGAAAGATTTAACTTTGTTTCCCTTCAACGGTAAAACGATAGACTACAATTGTTTGAGATAACAATTAGGTCTCCACCGTGGATCGACAAAATTTCAAACAATTCATCACAATTATAATTCGCACCTTGATGGCCTTGTTTCTACATATTTTTGAGAACGATGCAAAAAAATCATCAGTGGCATTTTAATAAAGTCCTTGTGTCTATGAGAGAGACATTTTTCAAAATGAATGATAGCTAACAGAAGATCTCATTCCCATTGCATCTCGAGCCTCTCACAACTATGGTATCTAAATGTTTATGTGCATGCACACCCCAAAGTGAAGCGAAAATTAAACTTAAAACAAAAGGACGGAAATTACGAGTGGCTGTCGTCCTTCCCATCAACATTGAAAAGTGTCATAGCAAACAATGTTGCAATTTCACATCTGAAAATTCGTTGTACATCAAATGGTGATGCATCTGATAGTTGTTGGAGATGCATCTAGATATGTACATATAAATGACTTGTCAGATATATTCATATGTATTTAGATAGTGCAAAGTAAAAGAAGTGCAATTTTTTTCATAAATAAGCTGACCCGCAAACAATATTTAATCTTCTGTGTGCAGAATACCAAAGACAAATGTTGAATTTGTCACTTAATAAAATGTTGGACTGGATTTTAATGTACACACACATGTTTTTTGATTTCATCAAATGACAAAACACTTCGACACATCCTTGAGTCTCAAGATGAGAATTTTAATATTTTAGAGTTCTTATTTTAATAAATGACGAGGTGCATTTGAATAGATGACGTTGCTGATAATATTTCCCGAAGGATGTGAACAACCGTTTTACAAATTAAACGGAAGTAATGCACTTCTGCATTGTTTGCATTGTTTTGGATGATTGATGGATAAATTTTCATGGTTGTCGTTGTTTGAAGATGTTATTTGATTGGTGCTTTCTTCTAAACTATACTTGATTTATAAGAGACGATTATCATGAGAGCATTCAAGGAACTTGAATTCAAATTCAAATTTTCTCAACTGAACACGAACAAACAGGAAGTACAGAAAACCTCTCAGCCCGAAACCAAAAAAAGGTTCATTTGAAGAGAATTAACTGTTACGAAATCATAGGCTCGGTAAAATCAGGATCGTACTTAGGAAAATGTTGTTGATGCTCGGTTACGATGTTGACACAAGGTTTAAACCTATAAATTTTCCAATTATCCGGTCTTTGTTTCTGATTCCGATGCGTTTTACATCATTGTAACAGGATAACCAAAACCCAACTCGAAACATCATTTCATACATTACCTATTTAGTTGAAATATCAAAATAAGTTGAAGAAACACCGCCTTTGCAATGAAAACACGCCGAGGACATTTAACAGAAATAAATAAAAAATGTCGAGCTGTGAACATAATAGTTCGCGATAACAGGGTGACTAGAAGCTATGGAATGGGTTGTTACGTTAAACATTACACAAAACAGCCGTTAGTTAAAAGAGGGGAGAATAAGGGTTGCTTTAAGCATCATTTAGTTCGGACACTAAATCATCGTCGTATTTCGGTTAACGTGGTAATTTCTTAATTGGATCTTGATATCATTGAACCAATTATTTTCAATAATATGGGTTACGCAGAGTACTGAGAGACCTCTTGTCTTATAAAGCTTATAGTTTTCGAGTATTGTGATTTTGTTAAAATGTTGTTTATACAAATTAGTAAAACTTCCTGCATAACTATGATAAATAAAGTTAAGCGCATCCTTACAGTTTCCGCATTATAGCTATGTTGTCAAAACGTGCACCTTTAGACGTTGTTTGGCAAGCTGTTAATTATTAATTGTACATCAAAATCGTTTGAATGTATTTTATAGTCTATTTCATGTTCTTCAGCTGTCACTCCAAATATTTTTAAAGCGAATACTTTTTGAAACATTAGACTTTAATGCTTTACAGTTCAATAACTACAGATTTTACAAAGAAAAAGGTTACATCAAAAAAATAGGAAATTTATTTTTAATCAGAAATATCATATTTGATTCTTTCGTAGAATAATTTTTTTTCACGATATTTAATAAGAAAAACTTTAATCCAAGGTGGGGGCTAAAGCAAACCTTGTACAAGGTCAACTTTTTGATTTAAGACTCATAGTACACTGCAAATAATTCCATAGTTAGAGCTCTAATGAAAGATTTTTGCAACAAATTAATTAATTTGACGAAACTACCAACTGTCTATCCAAAAATCATAATTTGGCTTCATATCTGATAGTTTTCTGCGATGATTGATTGTAAGTGGCAGTGACGAGGATTATATCATCCTAAAACATGGACATAAGAATGCAATTCATATTCATTGAAATTATTTAAAAAAATCGTGATACGCACTTTAGATAGACATCTATTATTTGCTCCTTTAAGGGGCCACTCTGCTGTTAAAGTGCTAAAAAACTCAATTTTTTTTTAAAAAATCGATTTAAAAAAAACTATCACTGATATCAATTTGAAGCTTCTTTATTGAAGTCTAAAGCTAACATTTCTATTGTAATTTTTTAAAAGTTAAAATGGCCGCCATACTGGTGCAGCACGTAGGCAGTCCAAAGATAAAAATTCAAACTGCGCTTCGTAATATCTTGGCCAAAATATCCATATATAAGCCAATAGCAAGAAAAATGCTTCAAGTCTTGCTTATAAAGAACAGAAATAACCTATTATTGCAGCAAAGACAATTTTATTGACGATTTAATGCACGTCCGAACGTAGGTGTGTCGATTTGCGTCATATTCGCAAACTATAAAATGATTTCCAAATTTCCAAAACAATTTTTCAATCTCTAATAGTAGGTTATTTCTCTATTTAAAAACTTTAAAAAATAGTGTCCAAAGTTTGAAGTAAATTAGCGGATTAGTTTTCGTTAGTTATTAGTTTAATACGCGCAACGAAAAAAAGCGCTTAAAGTTTTTTAACGAAATTTTCTCACATACCTCAAAGAATACGTGGGCAAAACTTATTATAAAATATGATTATATTCGGTCTATATTTACTTTGTTTGATGATTATAGGTCTATTACGCGAATACGTAACTTAAGAAAGTGTCATACTACAGTAGCGAGCAGAGAAATCTGGTCAGGGAGGGGTCACAAAATATTGAATTAAGTTTTAATTATATGTACGGTTAATTTCTTTAAAACAACGAAAATGGAAAATGCAAATATTATTTAAGAATATCAAAAAACAAAATTAAATTGTGATAACGAATTATTTTCAATAAATACTAAAATTTTAATAAATCCATTTTATTTACTTTTTTAAACATTTCAACAAGCATATTATAAATTTTTAAACACTAAATATAATAAGTTGACAGGAAAAAATAACTTTGCGACCCCTCATTTAGCTTTCTCCAAAAAAATTGATTAATAATTAATATTTTCTACCTGATCGGATTTCTCTGCTCGCTACTGTATCTAATATTCAGTTATTTCACGACAGATGTTCGAGCGGCTGCAATGTCTGCGAGCGCTGTATAAAGAGAAATATCTGAAATGTTAAACATATATTCTTGAAGCATATACTTATCGTAATATGAAAGAAGAAAAATATGCAAAAATAAGTTTTTTTAGCGGTAGAGTGTCCTCCTAAGAAATTTTCTGTTATTGTTAATTGAAGAAAACGTGTGGGTGTGAATACTTGCAATTATTTTTTAAAATCATTTATCTTTAGACCTTCAGACTGTATTTAAGCAAAATTATGGGCAAGTCAATCACATAAATATCCATGTTTTAAATTTTAAAAATATAATGCTGCTCCATATGCCAAAGCTTATTTTCTGCAAATTTAACATTTCCTACGAAACTGTTTGTTATAAATTAATTTTTTTAAGAAAATTTTTGTTAACATTTTTGAACTAATTTCGTTTTTAGTTTGACTTTTTTAGTAATAAGTCGAATGGGAGAGACGCCGATTATTATCGCTGGCTTTAAAGGGTATTTTATATTACGATTTAAAAACAACATTAACCATTTTTTTCAACGGAAAAAAAAAAGATATGACTTTGAAAATTTGTACATATGTTAATTGCTTTTTCGAGTGTAGAAAAATATTTCTCTACTCTGCTATGCTTGGGCCATACAAAATTCCTTCCTCTTTTTCATACAGCTCCTGACTAGCTAATTATACATCCCTGCGAGCTATTCAGATTTTTTGAAAAATTGTAACTAATTGTGAATAGGTTTTTATTCAGTCACTGTCTTTTCAAAGTCACCAGAATCATAAGAGCAAATGGATCACAAACATGTCATGTAAATATTAACGATATCAGATTGCTTGCTAACTTTACTTCTGTTTTGATTGATTTAAAATTTCGATTGTCTTTTGATTTGTTCAGAATCATCCTCTGGAAGGATTTCGTAGTACCAATAGCTTTTTTAATGATAGTCAATTTACATGGTTCATTTGAAAAAAAGTCAATAAAAGATAAAACAAATCCTGCAGAACGTTTTTAGTAAAAGCATAAATTTCATCAATCACAAGCAACTTTTGTGAAAAACACGAGTTAGTCATTGTATGGAGGATTTGTAAAAAATGTTGGTTTCAGTTTTGAAATTATTATTAAAGCTTTCCATTTGAAATTATCAGAATATTTTTGATTTAATCAAATCAGTAGCCTGTCCGATTATTTGTAAAAAAAAAATTAGTATTCTTCTACCGGGGTTTCGGGTTTAGAGTTGAGATGTTGCCAGATTTTTTCTAGTCCCCATTCTACTGTCTAATTGAATATAAAAATTGTCCGTTCTATTCTGAAATATGCAATCTGAAATTGGCTGTTTTATTTTGAAGTTTGAATTAGTCTCGCTGAATAAATGCAACGTAGGTGTCACCGTGTACTTTCTAATCTTTTCTATTTTAAATTCCTTATATTCCTTATGATGAGTGGTTTTCTGTACTTCACCTACATTGAATGGCATCGATAAGGATCTTACTCGATTAATGCCTATTTTTCAAGATGTTCGATAATTATCATATTCATGATGATGTCTCTGGTCTAGTTTCATTGCGCAAATGCTTCAAACCTACCCGCGTTACAGATATTTTTAACTTCCCAGTATATGGGAAGTTCTTGTAATCGCCTCGAAAATAGAAAGTGAAATTTTCGACTTTTCTTTAAATAGTTTTTAGAAAAAGAGATGTATGTGTGTGTGTTTGTACGTACGTACGTTCGGAGACAGTTTTTTCTACTGGGAAACAAAGTCGTATCGACTTTGTTGAGTGTCAACCGAAGCGTCTTTGCAATCTTAAGAGCTGGTTAGTTTTTCGGATACTTCGGTCGGGGGGTTTGTTGTTTTGACTCTTTGAAAGTCATTTCTGTATTGCACTCTATCTCGCGAACCAAACATAGGATTTGCTTGATCAACGTGTCAATTGACGCGTATTAACATTCGTGTTACTCTACCGAATTTAAAAAAAAGCCGTTTTTTAATTTTTTTAAAAAATGTGCAAAAAATTAGGGTTTTTTTCATAAACAATGAATTTTTAACCTGATTTTAATGTTTACAAAATTTATACACTCCAAACAGTTTTTGTACAAAAATCAGCGAAACCTTTTTCATGTCTCCAAAAAAAATGAAATGAAAAATAAAAAAATCATTAAAAGTCATTATGACCTTCAAGGTCATTTATTTCATTCATTATATCTCGCGAACCAAATGTATTATTTGCATCATTAAGGTGTCAATAATTACATATTAACATTTTTGTGATGTTTTTGTAGTTTTGGAAAAATTGGAAAAGCCGTTTTTAATATAATAAAAAAATATGGGTTTTTTAATGAAAAATAAATTTTGAACCTTATTTTTTTCGTTATAATAAATGTTTATAAAATTTATAAACTTTTATCAACTTTTGTAGACAAACAGCGAAAAAAGCAAAAAAAAATGTAATGATTACAAAAAAAATTAAATTAAAAAAAATCATTCAAAGTCACCATGTAAAAGTAGTATTATTTTCATAATTATTATTGTGTTTAATATTTTTAATATTTATGTAGATATTACTGGGAAGTTGACCGTGAGGACCTCGAGGGTCGCACCTCACGGCTTGTTATCTTAACATTCGCCAGAACGTATGTTTACTTTAATACCATCGGCACACTTATCTCCATAATGATTGTAAGCGTCAAGAGTTAATGCTGGTGGAACACACTGTTCGAACGTCATTAAAATTGGAAGCTTTAACTGAATTTCGGTAAATTTGAATGAAGAGTCAAAATGAATGTACAGGAAATTCAATTGAACTAAAAATTAGATCTATACAATTAACAAACAATCGCTTGCTTTGTGAAAGGAATGTCATGAACTGTTGAAATAACTGTGATACATACTCTGCAATTCTCTTATAGATGACTCCAACATTTATTACAAGCTAAATGATGGTCCAAGAGCCCCATTGCAGACCGTCATGATGATTGTATTTTATCATTAGTAATAATGATAAGTGTGACAAAGATATAATCGTTTAACTAGAACTCACGATCGACTTTTGCATGGACTACTCCCTTCCTTGAATATTTGAAAATTATTAATCTCATTTACTATAATGCTGTTACCATCCACATTTTGAAAGAATTCAGAACCAGCCCCTCTTTTAAGGTTTGTTTTTAGTATAACTATGTGTAAATTTTTAGAAACCCAAATTCTCTAGATATTTCTGCTGACATTACCTCTCAGATGAAAATTACTTTCATGTGAAAAATAATTTTCCAACAAAAATTGATTGAAAAAGTGTATCAACACTTCCGAAAGTTGTTCAAATTTCGACAAATTAATATTCAACACAAGCTCATTGCAATATTTCAAAATACTTTGTACTGAAAGTGTTGGCCATCAATTTTGCCATTTAATGTAAAACTAGCTCCCACACACTTTCGAAACCAGAAACAACCTGCAATCGTATTTTATGCTTAAATTTTCAATTAATTCACATGACACCTTCAGCCGAAAGCAACTGCATGTTTCATATTTAATGAACATGCCAGAGTTTCAACCCAACTTGTGACCCATCTTAATTATATATTTGCATGGATTCCAACTTAGCTTTCACCAAATAGCTAGGATGTGTATGTACATGCATAACAAATTATAACCGAAGAATTCGCATCAACGTTTCCTATAAACCAAGCAGCCTTCCATCCCCACTTCATTCAGTGAAACTAATTATTCATTAATTTGCTTAGGGATGATACAAATACACATGTAGAAAGTTGAGGGTTTTTTCATACGAAATGAATAACAGTAATTAACGTGTCATATGAAAGCTCAAATATGTTTTCGAACCTTGAAAGAAAAACTGGCGTTTTCTTTCAATCTATATCCGTTTTTTCACTCCGAAAAATCGTGAAATAAATGAATATGCAGCTTGTAAGGCATTAGATTGTGTATATTCATATTAAACCGCAAAATTCAATACAAAAATTAATTTGCATTATTTGTTAATGATTTTTGCAACAAAAAAAAATCAACGACTTTGAACACTTCATTAAATACTGATAGTAAAAACTTGAGTTTGATTGTCACAAATAACTTTACAAAATTGTATTATTTGCAATAAATTTCATATTAGGAAACTTAGTTTCCACCAAAAATATTGAATATTATGCAAATAAATAATGCCATGTAAGGAGGTAGGTCCTTTGCCATAATGGAAGTCTGAATCAGCGAAGCCTTGGTCCTCTCAATGGTGGCATATAATAAAATATCTGGTTGACCCCTTGATACGAAAATAGAAAAATTTTTAAAAATGAGCCAGACTAGGAGGAACAACGCCGGCACAATGTTTATGCTACAGGTCAAAGACTTATAGGGCCGTTAAAAGGCATGACCTGAAGTTCCGAAAATAGGCATTACCTGAAATGCCGATCAATACGCACTATCCAGGAGGTCTATAGAGAGCGGAGATGGATAGGCACCATATGATATTTCTTCAATAGATATAACACGACCATGTTTTCTGTAAAATCCTATTTATACAAATTTTCAATGCTAGCACCCGTAGGTGATCAAACCATAATGACCTAATTAATAATAAACAGTGTTAAAAATGCTTACCTCAACAAATAAGCCATGCACTTATCGGTGCAATAACTGATCATCACTCGTAAATTTTCCACATGACTCAAGCAATAGAAAAAGGCCAGTGCATTGATCGTTGACCAATGATGATCAGATATGCGCGTTTCAATTACAAACCTGATTAGATGATTAGATTACGACGTTGCGAGAAAAATTTACGAGGTAGTAACCAATACTTGTCCAATCATGAAGCTATATATTTACTTGATACTAAACGCATCACATTAATGTTGAAAAGATAGGTTTTCGTTTAGACGTTTGGATACATTACAATAGAAATCTGGATTCGATTATGCCTGCATCAATAAGCTTTCTGTATCTTTGAATATTAAAAAAAAAATTTATTTTACACAAATCGTGTAAAATTTGTATTCACATGACAATAACATTCACAAAACTTTAGCGGCTGTCTAAACATTGTCAAAAATGGATGCTGACCATGTCAGGTGGATATCACTAATACTAAGAAGATTAACAAAGTAGGTACCCCTGAAATTTTGCCGCATTCTGAGATGAAATAAATCAAATACGGAGCAAACATTCCTGAACGAAAAGCTTTTATGAAGAAGGAAATAGTTATCGTTTCTCACAGCAAAATCATCAATCATACAAGCAACTTTTAAAGCCTTGATAATCTGGCTAAAATATTCTATATCAAACATAATCCATCTTTCGGATTAAAAAGTTAAGTGCTCACTAACTTCATTGTATATTCGTTTTAAGTATGGACGCATCTTGAATAAATTTGTATGAGAGCTATTCGGTTTCCACGATAGTATGATAAGGTGTTGCGTAGTATGATAAGATGTTGCGATCTATTCATCTTTAATATTGAATATCCATAAACTGCATTTTAAGTATCACTTGAAGGAGAGAACAAGCGGTACAAATTTTTTTTAAGGCTTGCAAAGCTCCTCTCAAATTGTCGTCGGTTTCCAAATGCAGGAACAAAGGAAAATTAGTCCTAATTGAAAACAGAGACAATCTTTTAGCGTTTAACGAATCTGTAGATTGGTTGATTTGGAATTCATATAGACAATCTATTAACCACGTTCCCTTTTAATATAAGACGGAATTTAAGAAATATCAGGTCAACCCATAAGTCCCCACGTTTTTCAAGGTAATTTTAAGTACATAAAAACACAATTAATTTTAATACCAATCGATTATATATTTTCTTTCATTATCTACAATCCCTTTCCACCTTTGGCGTAATTGTTGAATTCCATCGGAATAAAAAAAATTATCTATTGAATTAAAATTGTAGTTAGGCTGATTTGGACATCATCATTGTTTTGAAATACTTTTCCACCTAAAAACGACTGCAGGCTTCTTAACAAATGAAAATCACTTGAGGCAATGTCTGAGGAATATGCTGAATGTGGCATAGTTTCCCAGTTAAATTTCTTCAATTTTGCCTGGGTGACTTTTGCAGACCTTTCTCCTGTTCACTAGAAAACGACGTTTTTATGATCAATGCTGTATTCAAAGTACTAAACGACAATACGCATCCGCTCTTGAGATATCTCAATAAACAAAAAAAGAATCGTTAATGAGTGCAATCCTGCTTTGGCAGTTGTTTTTGGTCTCTGATTTGCATCCACCTATTGTCTTTTCTGCTCGATGTTGTTATAGGCAATTAAACTTTTCGTCTCCTGTAACAATACGATTGAAAATACATCCATTTCATTGTGACGTAACAGATGGAAACAAATGTTCACTCTTCGCTGGAGATTTGATGTTGATAATTGATATTGGACCCATTTTACAAGCTTGAATACTTTTGTATCTGCACCAAATACCGATAAATGGTTTTATGTGAAGTTTTCAACCTCGCTGCAATCATATTCATGATTAAAGTTGCTTCTACCTTCACAAGGTTTTCTCATGCCATGTCGTCAAATTCAGTGGGACGTCCTGAGTGAGGTGCATTTTCTGCAGTAGTCTATCGCAAAATTTTCTAAACCACTCTTGTTTTCTTATACTATTAGTACTTTCACCATGAACCGTATTTATCTTTGCTGGAGCATTTTTATCATTAAAAAAGGTGTAAAATGTGCCTTTTGTACTCATAAGTATTTTCAATTTTCTCACTTTACTTCCGATCTTCTCAAAAACTGATTACCAAATGACAAACTGTATATTGTTTTCGGGGAATAAAAAGAAAAAGGATAGTTTACTTATCTCTTTTTGAATAAATATAACTCACCCAAATGATTAAGGGAAAATAAACGGGGACTTAGTTACTACCCTGATACAAATTTAGATTGAAATAGTGGGAATGGATTCGTGCAACATAAATTCACAAAGCCAAAGATAGGGAAAAAATACTTAAGAGCTTATATTTTTCAATTAATCTCAAAAATATATTTTTCAATAAAGCAAATTTGGTTTTGACTTCAACAAATATTCAAAGAAATGACGTTTGTTTTAGAATAACAAACAATCTTGTATGCTTTTGATAAGATACTTAACTGAACATAATCATAATTTTACCAGCAAAAAAGCTTAAATCATAATTTAGGTGTGCCACACTTCAATCTTCAATCAAGCAAACATTGGTTTGGTACACTTATTACATATTTCATATCCCTCATTCATTATATTATCTGTATTCAGCACAAACAACCTATGCCATACTATTGTCCACCTACCCCTGAAGTGTAAGTTGTTCAAAAAAATAAAAATTCACTAAACATACCACTTACATAATTTTGTGCTTGAGTCATAAATTGCCTAGAAACGATTTATTAATTAAAAGAACATGTGCGGCTGGAAATACTTTATGCAGTAACTACTGCGCTATTTTTAGATTAATTAATTGATCTGAACTTGAACCTTAGCAAAATGCTACAGATGCATCTCAATGCGTTTAGAAATACAATGAAATTGAACTTCAAGCTTTGTATTTTTCCCGCGAATTGATGCATCTTA
Source organism: Oxycera nigricornis (assembly GCA_963942545.1). Lineage (NCBI taxonomy): Eukaryota > Metazoa > Arthropoda > Insecta > Diptera > Stratiomyidae > Oxycera > Oxycera nigricornis. The sequence continues at coordinate 95,173,834 of OZ012659.1, forward strand.
CATCTTATACGTTTACAAAATATCAAGTTCAAAGAAACCATTTGTTTTCGAAAGAAAATTTGCATTTTAATTATGTAATTCATTATAAAGTTTGTTACATAACGCTTCATCGTGATGTTATTTCATATTTATTTCAGTTGAATTATCGAAAAAAATTCATTAAAATACCTCATAAAGTATAAAACAAGTAAATTAGGCTCCAGGTGGATTTTTTTGTGGAATCCACATTTAGTTCTGCTTTTCACAATTTCAGCAATAAAACGTACAGCAAAATTTATGCTAAAAGTGATTTGAAAAGGATTGTTATTTTCCGAAAATTGAAATCAACCAATGCAAAAATAGCTCAAACGGACATAATTACCAAGCTTGATGGCGAAATAGAAATTCATGACAACTTTTGAAATGTGAGGAAACGACAATGAAGAGTCATTTTGAAGAAATTGAAATTTACCATCATTTTGTGATTGATTTCTCTGGACAACAGGTACAGAAAAATATTTTAGCAGCGACTTGAAATGCATTGTAGCAGTATTTGTTTAGAATAAAAAATTGTGATTGGAAAAATCTTGATATCGCTCCGTATTTTAAGGATAAATTCTTTAAATTACTCCTCCGCTCATCACACACGAATATTTATAATGGTCAGGAATGTTTTCTATTTTCATATATAGTTAAGTCTTGGAAAGTTTATTATGTTTCACTATAAACTTACAGAATTTTTTCATACTTTTTTGAATCCACAAGTATTGTAGTACTTACAATGTAAAGCAATCACGGAGCGTAATTTTTTGTCATTTTTCAAGATTCAAGTACATATTTGGATTTGAATATGTACATATGTTATAAAAAAAGCAGCTTGTTTAAACTAAAAATTCATCGTTATCGAAGGCCCAACAGTTGTTTCCGCTTAATGTGATCACTAACTAATATTTTAAACCGCTTTTTGTTCCAGTTATGTAATCATTTCTTGTAATAAACTTGTTTTGTAGAAATATGTTTAGAAGAGTATCAAAATCAAACATTCTTTCAGTGTTTATTCTTCTTTTAATCGATGCTAAGATTTGGGTAAAAATTTGTTCTAGAAAAATGGAAATCTGAGAAAGTGTACCCAATGCAAAGCAGCAATATTTTTTGAACATTTTCTAGGGTTTCTTTTTCAAGATACTAGAGGAACGATGATTATTCAAAAGAAATAGAAAGAGAAACATTCTTAGATGGTAAACAGAAACGCACAGATAAAGCTTGTGGTTGTTTGATTATGCAAGTTTATTAAATGTTTCAAAATTCATGAGCTTAGCTAACAAGTTTAAAGTACAGCTTGTTTTAAATGTAATCACTACAAAAATTAGTTGACTGAGTACATAAATAGAAAGAAGAAATATTTCTTATAAAAAAATTATGATCCTGCAAGCTACTGGTTCAGATGCAGCAAGGGAAAATGTTAAGAACAGACATCTGAAATTATTGAGGGAATAAAACACAAATGATCTATACCATCGGTAAAAATGGCGGTTATTTTCCTTTTTCCATTCAAAAGTTTTGAATTTAGGGGAAGACGCTATTCAAGGATGAACAGTTTTGTTAAACTAAAACATAGCAGGACGTGAAAAAAGGCTTGGAATCATATGTAGGAGCCAAATTCAAATTTATGAAGAAAGCATTTAAAATACAATTCGAAATTCCAATTCATGATAGACAAGATAAATTTTTACTTAGCTTAAAAATTGAAAATTTGCTTTGTTGAGGAATTCAAATGCAGTTGGCGCCTCGCGTTCTTCTACTACTACGATGCAGTCACCTCATCTATTACTCACTTACTAATTGAACTTTGTACTGTCACCTCTTGTGTGACTCTCTTTGTGCGCACACGTATATTCCTTAATAAAAATCCGAAGTAATCGGGAACCGGTGCCGCCTATTTTAACAGGTTATGGGCCCAGGACGACGTAAAAGTAATTAATCGTTCTTTTTACGGTGTTCGTTGCGCAAAATTTATACGCGTCGTTGTTGTTTTTCCATACTTTGGTTGTCGTGGCTTGCACCTCATTATGGCGCAAGTGAGTAGGATTGAAACCCTAACTAGAGACAATTACGACACATGGAAATTGTTCATGGAGGCTCTATTGGTCAAAAATGACCTGTGGCAGTACGTGTGCGGAGTAAAGCCAGAAATTGTTCCTGAAAATGAGGAGTCGATAAATGCTGTGCGCATGTGGGAACGGAACGACGCAAAGGCGCGATCAGATATCACGTTGTCGATAAGTGCTGCAGAGCTGAGGCAAATAAAGGGATGCAGCACGAGTAAAGAAATGTGGGCAAGACTTCAGGACACTTATCAGTCCAAAGGACCGGCACGAAAGGCAGCGCTTTTAAAGCGTTTAACTACCCATAAAATGGAGAGTGGTGGTGACATCCGCGAGTACTTGAACTCATTTTTCGGTACGGTGGATAGAATATGTGAGATCGGTGTCCAAATAGATCCAGACTTGCTTTCGATAATGCTGTTATCAAGTCTTTCTAGTGAATTCGAGAACTTCAGGTGTGCCATCGAATCACGTGATGAATTGCCATCCCCTGAAAATCTGCGTGTAAAAATCATTGAAGAAGGTCAAGCACGGCAAGATTTCGCAAACAACTGTGAATCGAATGCGCTCCTGGCTCGAAAAATGTGGCGTAAGTCTCAGCAGAAGGGTCCCGATGTTCAGTTGGAGCCGAATAGACGAAAGCCATTCAAATTCAAATGCTTTAAATGTCATAAAATCGGACACAAGGCATCAGAATGTAAAGTTGGAAATCAAGAACCAACGAAAAACATAGCCAACATGAGCTTATTCACATCCAAGGCATGTCTAATGGAAACCAGGAAAAGTGGTACGAGCTGGTGTTTAGACAGTGGTGCGACATCGCATTTCTGCCGCGAATCTATTAAATTCAGCGATGACTTGAGTGCGAAGTGTGAGAAGTTGAATCTCGCCAACGAAGGCACGACTAACATCGTGGGTGAAGGCACGGCCATCCTAAATACCAGTGTTGATGGTGAACTGAGGCGCATTACGTTAAAGGAGACACAATTAGTCCCAGATCTTCGAACAAATCTTTTGTCCGTCAGTAAAATAACTGATCATGGCTTCAGTGTGAAGTTTGACAAGGAGAGAGCCATCGTATTTGATGGAAAAGGTGATGTGAAATTAGTTGCGCAAAAACTAAACGGCCTATACGTTGTTAGTGAAGTTGAGGACGTAGAAAAAGTCTTAAACAGTGCTAGAGTATCAGAACAAGCAAATAAGTGGCACAGAAGATTCGGCCATGTAAATTCGAAGGACCTACAGCAAGCGGTAAATCGTGGAGCAGTTAAAGGAGTTTATTTGAAAAATATAAGCAAGGCAAGTAAATGCACAGTTTGCCTTGAGAGCAAGATGACTAGAGCACCTTTCCCAATGAAGTGCGAAAGAACTTCAGACGTGATGGACATCATACACTCAGACTTGTGTGGACCGATGCGTACTAAGTCGCTCGGAGGCTCTAAGTATTTCATTCAATTCATAGACGATCGATCCAGGTGGACGGAAGTTCGATTTTTAAGCAGCAAAAGCGATGTAGCTGAGTGCATTAAAGATGTTGTCAATTTAATGGAAAATCAAACAGGAAAAAGAGTAAAGTGCCTTCAGTCTGACAACGGCACGGAATTTGTAAATTCGGCTGTTGACGACTTCTTGAGCAAGCGTGGGATCATGCGTCGTCTCTCAGTACCCTACAACCCTCAACAGAATGGGATAGCTGAAAGACGAAATCGAACGCTGATGGAAATGGCGAGGTGTCTACTAACACAGTCAAAGCTTCCTGCTCAGTTTTGGGCCGAAGCTGTCAATACCGCGAACTACATTCGGAATCGATCACCTTCGAGCGCTCTCGATGGAAGGACACCATTCGAGATGTTGACCGGGAAGACTCCCAATGTATCCCATTTTAGGGAGTTTGGCAACGCTGTGTATGTTCTGAACTGCAAGCCGAACATTGGCAAGTTGGAATCTCGTGGACTACCTGGTGTATTTTTGGGATATTCCGAGTCAGCGAAAGGCTACAGAGTTTGGCTGTCGAACGAGAAGAAAGTCGTTATCTCGAGGGATGTGAAGTTCACGGAACGAAAGGAAAATAGCCAGCGAGAGCTTGAGGGATTCTGTCAAAGTGATCGCAATTATGCTTTTGAACCCAATGATGCAGAGCTTGGGTTTGTAAACATAGATTTGAGTCAGCAGTGTGACGAGAAGCGAAGTGAAAGTTCTCCACTCATAGTCAACAAGAAAAGGGAAGCAGTACACTCCGATGAGGATGTTGATGGGGATGCTGCGGAGAATGATAACTTACGTCTTAACAAGACTCTAGCCCCACCGAGGAAACGGGGCAGACCAAGGATAAATCGAAATGGAAAAAGGGGCAGACCGAGAAGACTGTTCCAGCAAAGTGAAGTAACCGATCATTCGAATAATAAAGAAGTTCTTATGTTAGAAATTCCAATGAGGGAAGCTCTTTCGAGTCCGGAAGCTAATGAGTGGTATCATGCAATGGCTGAAGAGGTAAAGTCAATGCTTGTCAACGACACTTGGAAACTGGTCGATAGTCCATGCAAGACATCTGCTATAGGATGCCGATTTGTCCTCCGTAACAAAACTAAACCCGATGGTGAGATCGAGCGACGCAAAGCACGATTGGTTGCGCAAGGCTTCAGTCTGCAGCCCGGGATACATTTCAACGAAACTTTTGCACCTGTAGCAAGGTCAGGCTCAATTCGACTGTTGGTTGCATTGGCTGCACGATACAGGATGAGGATAAACCAATTGGATGTCACGACAGCATTTCTCAATGGACCTTTGGAAGAAGACATATTCATGGAAGCTCCAAAGAATCTTGACGTACTGCTCAATCTAATAATTGAAACGGAGAAGAACGAAACTATTGTGAAGAAAGCAAGAACCATGGTAAAGGATCTGCGAGCTGGGAACAAAGTGTGTCAATTGAAGAAGGCACTTTATGGCCTTCGGCAAGCTGGAAGAAGTTGGAACCGGAGACTTGATCTAGCACTGAGAAGATGCGACGCGATCCCTTCATCATCAGATCCATGTCTATATCATATAGGCAAGGGGGAGAATGCGATGTTCCTGGTGATATACGTAGACGATATTTTAATAGCATCAAGGCATCAGGCGGATATTGACAGAGTCTGCAAACGGTTGGCTGAAGAATTCGATATCAAAAACTTAGGAGAAGTCAGCCACTGCCTGGGAATGGAGTTCTCTCGTGACAATAATGCTATATCTGTGCAACAAAGGGGTTATATCGAACAGATTCTCAAGCGTTTCAAGATGGATCAGTGCAATCCTGTGAGCACTCCTGTAGATCCTGGTGCCAAGCTTGATCGAAACGCCGAAGAGCAGTCGGATGAGATGCAGGCCTTGCCAAATCGCGAACTGGTGGGATGTCTCACCTATCTTGCAAGTTGGACAAGACCTGACATTGCTTTTGCAGCGAGCTACCTGGGACAGTTTAACTCATGCTATAGCAACATACATTGGAAGGCTGCGAAGCGGGTGCTGCGGTATTTGAAGGGAACAAGGAGCGTTGGATTGGTTTTTGAGTCCAATGCTGGCAGCCTTGAAGGTTACGTGGATTCTGATTGGGGAAGTTGTTTGATCAACCGTCGATCATTTTCCGGATACGTATTCAATCTCAGTGGAGGTGCTGTAACCTGGGAATCAAGAAAGCAGAGAACCGTGGCCCTATCTACATGTGAAGCGGAATACATGGCCTTGGCGGAAGGCATGAAGGAGGCCGTTTATATTCGGCGATTTTTGTGCGAACTCGGTTTTTCGCAATTGGTAAACAAAGTCACCGTGTACGGAGACAACATGGGGTCAATCAAGTTAGCCGAGAACCCCGTTTTTCATCAAAGGAGTAAACATATCGACATCAGATACCATTTCATTCGGGATGTCCTTAAGGAAGGTCAGATCAGTCTGAATCATGTGTCTACTGATGAGATGCCTGCTGATATGATGACGAAGGGTCTTTCAAAGGTGAAGCATCTGAAGTGTTTGAGGCTATCGGGGGTGAAGATGATTAGCGAGGTAGCAGACCAGAACACGATTCGAGGGGGAGTGTTGAGGAATTCAAATGCAGTTGGCGCCTCGCGTTCTTCTACTACTACGATGCAGTCACCTCATCTATTACTCACTTACTAATTGAACTTTGTACTGTCACCTCTTGTGTGACTCTCTTTGTGCGCACACGTATATTCCTTAATAAAAATCCGAAGTAATCGGGAACCGGTGCCGCCTATTTTAACATGCTTTCACTCTCTAATTTAGCTTAATAATACCAAGCTGACTATCAGCCAATACGACATTTTGAATCCAACCATTCAATCAAGGACTTAGATGAGCATTTAAAATTCATTTCAAAAAGGGAAAAAAAGCAGTTACTTGTCATAGATGGAATAGCAAAAAATACTACAGCAAAACATGTTCTAGGAAAACAAAAATGAGAAAGTGGAACTTCGATTTCGATTCTGAAACCTTTTTTAAAGTTCGGTTACAATGATTTATTCGCAAAGTAGCTGCGAAATCGAAGAAACGAACTAGAATTTTATCAATATGTCGATATTGACTAGTAGATTGTCATTTTGACACCCATTCGTCTCAAGCTTTTAATAGATAAACTATAAAGTATATTTTAGTGGCATAGAACTTTTTAAAAAAATTAAAGACAGATTATTTATTAGATTGGTTCCTTCGGCTTTATAAGTTCTCAAATTTTGAGACATTTAGTGTCTCAAAATAATACTTTGGCATATGATAACCACGACTGCGTCTTAGGAAAGGCATCTAGTTGGTCCAATTTTGCAACTATTATTCCAGCATAGCCGGCCTTATTTGACCAATAACAATTCAAATGTTGGCTTCCAAGTCATCTATAGTTGCTGGTTCCACCTATTTCTTGCGATGATTCGTTCACAAAAAGTTTGGGTCAATTAAGTAATGGTTTCACGGCGTGTATGGCATATTGCGCCATCCTGTTCAAAATTAACATTTGCCCCTAAGACGATCAGACGATTGACATTGATGTTATGAACTAAAAATTACGAATCATTTATCGGTAGCGGTAGCCATTAATGGTAACGTTGTTCAGATTTGAAAGACCAATTATGCCGTTGTCATGCAATCAATGATTTTTTAGAAATGGAACTCTTGAGGATTATCCTCACACCAAAAACGGCAATTTTGCTTATTTAAGAACCCATTAAGCAAGAAATGTGTCTCATCCCTGAAAATGATTTGACGGTAAAAACGCGGTTCCGACTCATTCTCAGCCCATTCAACGAACATACGACGCAAACGATGGTCCAATGTCTTCAACTGCTACGCTAGTTTCATCTTACAGAACTTCAGTCCAAGATCTTTCCTTAAAATTTTCCATGTAGTGAACGTACAAAGGCCGAGCTGTTGAGAACGGCGTCGTGTCGATAAATTTTGATCCTCAGTCACACTACCCTCTACGGCTGCGATAGCTACCTCGGTACGCATTATACGAGCTCGTGTTGGATGAACATTGTTCAATAGAGTATACCGAGACATAAATTTTTCCATCATATTGCGTATGAGTTGCTCAGATTAGGGCGTTAAAACATTTTATTTTTCAGAATCATCTCAAACTACTGAAAATGTAATTTTCACGTTCCATGCTAATCAGTTTCGTTTCTAAATTTTTTGAAAAATATTGGTTTATTTTATATTTTGTTTGTGAGGCCTTTTTCGTAGAAAATTTACTAATGCCAAATCTCGCTCTGCAAAGTGACAGTACATTGAAACTCATGGCAGTGTTGCACCTTTATTTTAATAAGCAGAAATTCAAATAAATGCATCCTAGTCAGTTTTAACTGTTCCAAAATACTTTTTACAATATATTCATCCAAGATGCCATAGTCATTTCATCGATTTATTTTAACTTACAAAAATGAAAAGCATCCTTCAACTTGAAAACAAATTGATCAAAATTTATATGTTAGAACTTTTAATATCTGCATTTACTATGGTACTTACCAAACGCTTGTGACATTTGCAATTAGACGTTTTTATTGAGCGATTTCGACACACTCTCATGAGCATACCATGAGTATTCAACATACACGCTTCTGTGCTATGAAATAAGTAAAGATTTTCCAGGTTGTTTGAACCAATCAATTTGATTTTATATGCATGCATTTTAGAACATTATATGATCTATTTTTGAAGAGCTAAATATTGTATGTGACCTAAATCATATTCGCCGAAAACTACTTCTATTTCAGTTTGTGAAACCTAAATATTTTCATATCTTTAATTATAAAACCCCTAATATAGAGTGATATCCATGTTTCCACCGAAGAATGTAAATCATTTTATCAAACATATTAATTCTCACTTTGATTGAGATTTCTTCTTTCGCTTTTTGTATGCAGCTACTTTCCTAGCATCAAAAAGTTTCCCCTAATTTTGAAATTCTCAAGAACTGCACGATTCAATGTATCCTTTCATTCGTAAGAATCTAAATGACGCATGAAATACGATTTTTTCTCAATTTTGTGATTTAATTTCACAATTTAACCAAGGACGACAGCACTATGATAAAATTACCACGAGCATTAAGTTCTCAAGACGATTAGGAAACATGTAAGCATTAGTATTTATTTTTCTATGAAAAAATAGCGAATCTAGATTAAGATCAATTTCAGGTTGAAGCACGCTCACAATGGTGTAAGAAAGTGATATTTTTGAAACGGCAAACAATTCACGAAAATTGCGAAAAGAAATCGATAATCTAATTCCAGTCAATCAAATTGGAAGCAAGTAGAAGAAAAGGACTTTGAAGGTGAGGTCAATAGTTGTGGTTGGGCTATAATTCATTTATCCCTCCTTCACAATTGTGTCAACCACATCATATCTCATTGAATGATACTGCAACCTTTGCGAGAAATTTCTATCAATTTCACACATTTTTCGTGTACACACGAAAATAACGATTTATTGATATGTTGTACTTCCTCATAGTTGTCTTCACAGAGTGATTCTATCAGCGTCTGCATGTATAAAGATAGTTGTAACTAGATTCACTTTGAGTATGAAATTGTTCTGTAAGAAATTTTGCACCAGCTCCGCTAAGGAGCTTTTCAGATTGAAATACGGGAGGGGTAGCCACAAAAGTGATAAAAACCAATGAAAAAAATCCTTTGTTTTTCAAAGTAAGAGTTAGAGATTACTCGGTCACTAGCTTTTTGCTCGAAATGAATGCAGTGATATCTTAAATACTTTCCATTGCCAGACGAAGCTATAATCTCCCTGTATATTGTTCAGTGTTGTTAGTTACATATTTGAATTTTGCACAACGTAAATGTGTCTGTAATGCTTCAATTCTTCAACATAAAATTAACTAACAAAATACATACATTATGTGTGCCTATCACAAACATGCCCCTGAAGACATAAAAATTATTTTAGACGTAAGTAACTAACCTTTGTGTCAATATTTACATTTTGGTTTTGAAAAAAAGCATCGATTTTCATAATCTTCAAAAAATGAGGTGAAGTTAATTTTTATTGAATAAAAAAGTATATGAGGGCATGTATGCTTGAAGTAACAATTGGATGAACTGAATGTATATTTATTAACGAAACAAAAATTGTCATCCCCTGACTTCGTAGGCTTCTTTGTTATTCCAACACTTCCCCTCGAGATGTAACAATTGGCACGTATATATGTATGAACATATGTTTGCCTTTATTTCTCTTATTTCCACAATATTGCACAATCACTCAGGATGTATCCTGTATATTGTATCCCGTCTTCAATACGATTTGCTCAATCTGTTCAATTACTCATCAATCTTTACGTAAGAAGGGCTAATACTTTCAGTTTCGATTCGCAATACGGTAAGCTTTTATGTTTTTTTAGCTTCAGAATTATTTGCCTTCTTTAACTTTTTCTCCAAATATAATTGAAGTGGCAATTGTCTTAGCATCCATCATTTCGAAACGTTCTAGAGTTTCATTTCAACAATCTTTTTAAATCAAAACACTCTTATCTTTTGTATTCTTATATTCAATTTCAAGACAATAATTGATGTCTTCGAGACTCTTTTTGTAGAATTTTCTTGAAAGAAAATTTTGAACTCTCCGTAGTTTATTTTCATTTATTAAACTATCTGAAATATCATCAACGTATATAACGACTGAAGATATTCCTTCATCTCGTTCCGAATTGAATATGCATTCATCATAGATTGATTGTTTTTATCTGAAATATCATCTTCGTCGAGCATAAATGAGTATATTTAAAGCCTCTTTAAGAAGACATGCTTTATTTCCTTTAGTGTCCCTTTTAGTTTTTGGTGTTCTTAGATTCCATTGCAACGAATTTCTAGTAATTCCGATACAATCTTCGACTGCCAGTAAAAATTTCTCTACTATTACACAATTTAAATAGGTTGTGAATTGTTTTTATGTTGAATTTTGAAGCAACCGCTGTAAAGAATCTTTGAGCCAATTTAATGATTGCTATTAACTCACCTCCGTGATGCAATGAAAATTACTACCATTTGCTTTTGCTGATTTGAAAAACATATCTTTTTTCGAAGTATCAAATTCGTTTAATTTAATTTTCATGAAACATACAACTCAAACTTAATTACGACAAAGGCCTGCGCTTTTTAACAGTGTTCATTCCTGAGTCTTTCTTATTATGCTACATTTGAATGGTTTTATAAAATTACTATTAAAGGACTTTTTCCACAATTTTATTTTATTTTTAACTGAAATCTTTTGCTTGTTACATCTGAAAGAATTTCAACGTCTCATTTATAAGCGCAATGGCAATCAAGATGACCTGACGAGTTTTAGAAAACTTATAACATTTTTCCTACTTGAAATAAAAGACAAAGTTGAACACTTTCATAGTAATTAAGTTTCTTCTGTTAGCATGTTCAAAAGATTTTCGGCATTCGTGGAACTATTTCAACCTACTTGCATTTTGTAACTTCTGACGCCAACTTCTCCCAATCCTGAATCAATTTAGTGTCTTCCTACGTTTAGCGAATTTATTCATCATCCAAGACCTTTTCTGATATTCTGATCTTGGAAATGGTACCACATCCGCCAATTTGGTAACCTTTATTTCAACTCTCCTTATTGAATTATTTATTAAAGTGTTTGATACTTATGCATGATCCGGCTTTAATGGATTTCCTTGTTTAACCTTAACCGCAAGTGTTATCGGTCAGCATTGTTTGCAATGAAAAAATGTGTGGGAATATTTTCGGTCCTTTGATAACATAATTTAGTTACCCCCATTGAAAATTGTTGGCCACCTTCAATTTCGGAAAATGCTTAAATTATGACAACATTAAGGAAAGGAATGTGGGGGAAAATTTCTTCGCCTTGAAAGTCGCTGAGTCTGAGATGAAAAAAAAATAGCCCATTTTTAAAAAACCATAAAATTAATGATACATAACTCATAATGACAACAACTTAAATGAAAATTAAATTATGGATATTGAAACAAAAAAACACAAAGGAAAATGATTCGAAACAATAAATTTTTAAAATAATTCATAAGACAGTATTACAGATTCAGAAGCTAACTCACCACGCCTTAGATATCTGTAGAACTCTCGCGAGGACTTTATCTATATACAATGAAAATGAGATAATATATTGACAAATGTTGACCTTCCTGATGAAATTATCAATGAAAACTTTTATATTCGTATATTGAAGTTGCGCTTACAAATCTTCACCACAACGTGCTTGTATTAAGAAAAGTTTGTTGTTGTTTTTTGTACCTTTGAGCTGTGATGAAACTTAGTTACGACAAACGGCAAACGGTGTTAAAAGAATTCCAGGCAGCAAAATTAAATACTGATTATTTTTTCCGTAAAATTATAAACTTCCGACATATGAAATACTACGAATTTTTATCGTTTTAAATGAAATACCGAACCAAGCTCACCGTCAGCGACCGCGCAAGGTGTGCAAAGCATGTGGGTGGTACATTTAGGGTGCGGCAACTTCTGCGATCTTATCATTCTTACATACTATTACACAGCACTTATTCGAGCGTTATAAATAATACATTCGATTTGTATGAACAAGCATCGCTACTATTGCCACATTACGTACACATTAATTAGACGTTATGTAAAAAAACAGTGTCAACAATAGTACTGGAAAAGGTTTTCTCGTATTTCTGTATAGAATAAATTGAAGTGATCGCTTTGTCAATTTGAAACTTCTCGTTCCATTTCGCATTGTTAGTCTCATTTTCTAGAAAATAAATCTAGTGTTGCAATAACTTTACACAAACAAGCCGCGAGGTGCGACCCTTGAGGTCACCACGGTCAACTTCCCAGTTGTATCTACATAAATATTAAAAATATTAAACACTAGAATATTTATGAAAATAATACTACTTTAAATAATAATAATGAGAGGTACTCATAACAGTAATTGAAATGAGTTAATATCAATCATATCATCTACGGGAGAGTCCATTGATTACGTAAGGCTTTTGGTGGATGGGGTGTGGATTGGTTTGATTCAATATTCACGCGGATCAATCGGAGGGGTGTGCAGGCTACCAAGCCTTTTCTACGTTATTTGTTATTTCCATATTGATGCAAAAAAACGCTAGCAAAAATTAGTGCAGTTTTTGCTATTGCGCCCACTGAAAAGATTTTCTCGCGTGGTGGCCATTTTGAAATAGTTTTGTTTAAAACTACCATGACTTCAGCTAAAAACTACAATTTTTTATTTGATGAAAGCTCGGCAAAGCATATGATCTTGCAAAGTATTGACTACAAAATATTTTACTATTCAAAACGTTGATTACCACAAATGCAAATTTGAGTGAATATTTTTTTTTTGGTTTTCAGCAGTTTTTTATCAAAATTAAAACACTGCGAAAACTATTAAAAAACTGCTCAAATAATGCCAATAATATAAAACTTTGATGGAATTTACGACAATTTTCATAGAATAAAAGACATAAAGTAATATTTTCGATTCGTATGAATCCTTTACATTTTTTATTCTTGATTAAGTTTTTTCATAAACATGGAAAATGTATTTGCTGGTTTATCTTCAAAAACTGATAGGAATGTATAAATTTTATAAACATTTATTACAGAACTGTGCAAATCAGGTTAAAAAAAATTAGGAAAAAACCTTAATGTTTCGCATTTTCTATTAAATTAAAAAACGGTTTCAACGATTTTTTTAAAAAATTCAAAAGAATCACAAATATCAACTCGCGTCGATTGACACTTCAACAATGCAAATCGTATGTTTGGTTTGCGAGATATAGCGCATAACGGAAATAACCTTTTAAGAGTCAAAACAACAAACAAAGCTGGAAAAAAACAATTTTTTTTAGTTTTAAAACATTTCGATTTTTTTATTAATGTTCCCAACCTTTTTTGAGGGGGAGCATAAGTCAGTTATTGTTATTTGAGTTATGCCACAACTATTCTGCAAAAGTCAGTGTGCCCCTCTCAACAGCCAAATGTAATCGTTCCTTCACAGATCCGCCCTGGTCTATACTGAATTTTTCGTAAGTCCTTACATTGAAAAGTTTTCTCATTTATTTGCACGAAAAGCAGATATGAAGAAAATGTGAACGAATTTCTTTTACATAATTTTGGGCATACTGTGCTGAAGTTTTAAAATCATTAATATTGTATTCATATTGATCAAAACAAACTTTTCAAACGATATTTATATATGAAAAAAATCCTAGAACAATTTTCTAGATGGCCTAATTTTCTTAATGTTAGTGGTACAGAATTGACTTCCAATTTATTTCCTTTTTTTCATTGGTTTATTTGAACTATTTTGTGAAGACTATGCTATCTTTGATTTACTACTTTTATGCAGATATGTAAATATTGTAGATATTAAACTGATTTTTGTAAAGATATTCCTATAAAATTAATATTAAGTTCGTGTTTTTGTTATGTATTTATATTGAATGTGTTTGTTATAAATCACTCAATTGTCATACAACACATAATTGTGCTGAAATATATTTTTGCCTTACTTGAAATTACATAAAATAGCTTTATTTTGAACAGTATGAGAGGTACACATGAAAATCCAAAAAAAAATATTGCGATTCTTCAAATTTCACTACATATTGGTAAAGAAATATATAAGATATCATCATTTTTGGGAGCTGCTGAAATGGTTACACGAAAATGGAGTAAAAGGAGTGAAAGCTGCCGTCAAGTACATTTACTTGAAACAAATATCTACCAAAGAGATTCTCGTGGACTCAGTTGCACACATTTCCAATGCGTTTAAAAGAAGCAGAACATTCATGACTTATTACTATCCCAAAGAATGCATATTAACGTTTCTCGTCGAAGGTAAACTTGAAAATAATCAAATTTTTGTAATGGCAAACAGTAAAGTGACCATCAATAATCTAGCTTCGATCGCAGATCATATGCCATTAATTAAAAAAATTTCATCAACCAACTCCATTTGAAAAGGTCATCGCATGTTTGATGAGAATGTTAACCAATAAGCAATAAAAGGGACGTGTTGTCCTGTTAAAAGCTTATCCTGAAAAGGACTAATCTGTACGAATTGTGATTCTGGTCAAAACCGGAATCCATCGTTTTGATCTTCAGGCGAAAAACCAACCGATAACTTGAAAGAGGCAAAACAACCTGCAATTAGAAGTCATCGGAACAACGCAAGCAAAAAAACGATGGCTTCTATTCGAGAAGCAAGTTTCAAACTGCTCCAAAACCAGCCCTCTCTGGGTCTAACTCTCAGTGACTTTTGTCTTTTTCTTTGCCTGAAGAAAAGCAGAAGTTTGTATACGATAGCAAGGTGTAACTGCAGGGGAGGCGTTAGGGAGGATCAAAACCAAGATTTTTTGGAAATTTACTTGTTAAGAAGAGGAGAAATAAATAAAATGTATGTACTACAAAAAATGAATACATTGAAGCCATGACTGTAATTCTACATTTTGAATAACTACCATTGCTTTTGAGCCGTTTTTGTATTATTCTATTTAGTATAAAACCCATTTGCAGCATTGTACAAGCATTGTCAACAGAAAAGGAAATAAAATTAAGGCGGCATAATTTACATTGTACGTGGGCGTCCAGACAATTCGCGACCATGTACGCCTTTTAAGAGAAACGTGATATTCTAATCTCAGAAACAACTTTTCGACAACTATTGCTTTTCACTTGACAATTATCCATTTCTTTTGAAATAGACTGATATGGTTCTTTCTTAGAAATGAGAGCAAGGGGCGCCCCTTTTCTTGCACTGGGATATTGATCTGCTGAGACGAGTAAACACGCCGAAGAAAATTTTCTGAGACTTTTATAATACAGAATTTCTTTATTATTATTTCAATTTTTCGCCCCTCCTTCTGAATTTTGTGTATTGACAGTCCCCTTTTACTGACTTCACCCTTCCTTACACTCTTCAAAAGAATCGTTGTTAGATTTTCCGTAGGCATACCCATAAAAAAAACTAACCGTTGGCTTCACCGATATGAGCGCACTTCCGCCAGATGTCCACGAGATGATGCTTCTGCAAAAAATGATAAAATATCTACCGCATAAAAGCGGTCCCGATTAAGACTTTTAAGCTTCTATAGCTCACTGAGTCGTGATTGTGAAGATAAATACGGAAAGAATAGAGTCCAGCCAGATGTCCCACACTAAACATGCTATCGGACTGCACGGAGGATCAATAACAGAATTCATTATTCACATCTCATATTTCAGTTTTATTTTTGTTCTATTGTATGGGACTTAACGCTAACAATATTTTTATAATTGACACCTGAAATTGTACGAAAATAAATTCAAATTCATTATACGTACTACTTCTTCTTCATCAGTATATATAAAAGAAGTGCCCATAATGATTTTTTGCGCAAATTACGTCAATAATATTAGAAAGGATAACACTAAAGCCAGCATCAATATTCTTTATTGACGACTTTATTACATTTCCCATGGGCATAGCCCACTCGAAATTAAAGACAAAGCTGGCGCTTTATGCTGGTTTCAATGTTCACTTGAATTTGCAAACGATACAAACCGCTTTTTGGTCGTATTAGAACTTCCTTTTTTTTTAGTTCTCGATAAAAATAACCCCGATTTTAATTTAATTTTAGATTACCTCTGAATACTCACTTCGTGCGCACCCTCCGAAACATGTCTAGTCTGTTCGATTGTCCGATTACCGATCGTCCTATCGGCTCCCTTCAGAATTTTCCTTCCTGGTTCAGCTAAAATAACTTTTACACCGCTGCAAAGTATTTCATCACAAGTGAAATCGTCGGAAACACGTTTCATAGGCTTTAATCTGAAAGAGATCCCATTCGGAAGTTAGATCAACCATACATATGTATTTTGTACCCTTACGAATCATTAAGTGAATTGTTAAGATCAAAAATTGGTTTAATGATTTGTTAAGCAGAAACTATTTAAAATGTCCAAGTAGGGACATTCTTACCTGAAAAATAGTTTGGCCATGTGTTAAACGGATATTATGTAATATGTCCACGTAGGGAAGTTTTAATATTTCCAATTATGTGATTTCAATAAGCTGTACCCATACAAAACGGGGTCATAATCTAGTCATCTAACTTTTGCAATAATGCAAATCATTCATTTGTACTTCGTACTACGAAAGACGAAACTTTTAAATATGGTAAACCAGAATTATAAATCGCACAATTTGAACAAAGCAGGATTATGATTATCTTTTAAACCAAACACTAATCGAAAAATAAGAGACCTGCTAAACTCTTTGGCTTGATTGAATGATTTCGATTTTTCAAATTATAAAACTTCAATGAAAATTTAAAAAAAAACTCTTCCCATAGAAGTCATTCAAACTAGTTCGAAAATCTCTGCTTTATTTTTATTATCTTTAGATGTAAATTAACTATTAAAGTAATTCTCTCTTCAATTGAATCTTCAATTTATTAAAAGTGGAACAATCTTATTTATACAGTCATCTTTGAAGAAACTTCTATTATAAATATACAACCACTGAACCAAATACAACATTCAAGTAGCCAGTTCTAATTCAAACCCGATATTCAACTCAATACGAGTATATCTGCGAGTTTCCACTTCATCCAGAAGATGTATTTTAATTGAATGAAAACATTCACCATGTGATAATCAAGATATAAAAAAACATTAATAAATCTATTTGAGCTGTTCAAGTTATGCATGAAAATAGAGATGTTGTTGTAGACTTTTCAGATTCCTAACAATCAAACTAACAACTGTAACAATTTCAATTCAGCTTCATTAAAACTAATTTGTTCGTGAAGACAAAGCTTTCCTCTTGGACGTTTCTGTTTCTTTTGAATATCGAACGTTTGTAGTGCATCGTATTATTTCACTGGATTCAAGCATGATTTTCATTCATACTTTGTATTTCTATCATTTATTGGAAATTCGTTTGCTATGTTAATTGCATTTGAGTCGGCTTTAGTTATGCAGAATTTATGCTAAAGGGAAACCCATCAGTTCTGAATTGCATTTGTTTTAAGTGTTTCGAATCCAAACAAAGACAAAACTTCGGCTCATTATAATTTGAAGGTACTGATACTACAACCTCTGATACTACATTCAAACCAGTTCATTGCAGTTTCTACCAGAAATACTCCACTTTATTGGAACTACAAAGTCATCTAATCACAATGGTCTTATGAAAAGATTTAATCACTTGATGTGCTCAACTTATTTTGAAACACTTCATCAAATGTGATTTTTTTTGCAAACAAAAGCAGGTACCGAAACTGCATGTACTTATATCATTATAAAATTAAAAATGTGGTCTAAGTGCGACCCTTGAGGCCCACACGACTAACTTCCCAGTGGGGTGAATAAAATGCTATAATTTGCTTTTATTATTAATTACTATTATTAATAATTACTATTATTAAACATTATTATTCTAAATTAATATAATCACTTTTATTATTTTTATCAATTTTTTATCTAACCATAAAAGCTTTGGTAGAGGAAGACGTCTCCACCACCTGCTCATCCTCTACCAAAGCCTAGGCAACCTCGTCCTCTTCGTCCTCGTCATCCTTCTTATCTTCCACTTCGTTCTCAACCTCGTTCTTCATTTCGGCTTCGGAATCCACAACTATTATTGAGGGTATTTAATTATTATGTACAATAATCATTCGTTATTAAGAATGTTTGATCGTATAGTTATAATTGACTTTATATATACAATATCAAATTATAACTAATATTATTTGATTGTTATTAACAATATTAAATTATTTATAACAACATTCAATTATTAATTGCATTAGAGTCTCTACTCCCATTCACCCAAACCTGATAATATAAGTTTGAAATTTCATAAATAATTTTTTTTTAAATAACATTTTTTGCAAATTTGATCACAATTTTGCTAAAACGCACAATAATAACAACATTACTATGAAGGTATTTGGTATCTTCACGAATTAATAGTGCGTAGCAACAGTTTAAAAATAAGCAATTTTTAGTCGTTTTTTCAGTTTTTTCATCCTAAATAAAAAACGGCTTAACCGATTTTGCTGAAAAGTCATTCAGTTCTAAGTTACGTAATTACGCGTCGTTTAAAACCAGTCCCACGTCAATCCGATTTTTGGTTTATGAGATAATCGAGACGAAAAATAATTCCGAACGCACATACGTACATCCGTACATACGTACATCCGTAAATACGCACATCCGCACATACGCAAATCCGCACATACGTACATACACACTCACAGACATCTCTCTAAAAACGATGGATTTGGATTCTAGAGACCTTAAAACGTGGAGATATGTCAAAATTTGGGATTCGCAAAATCGACCCCATTACAATAACTTCCCATAGGGAACTGGGAAGTTAATAATGAAAATGAACTAGCTCAATTTGTAGTTGACAGTATGAATCTTGCAGAGGAGTTTTAGTTCGGTTACAGGGAAGTAGTGCAATGAAATCGTAGATAATCGTTATAATTTTGACAAAAAGAAAATTAAATTCAACAAACTGTCAAAATTATCTTGTGAATAATAAATGTTTTCAAAGCTGATTTAAATGCTAGAATTACCGAAACTTGTTGATGTGAAAATTCATGAGCCAAAAACTGATTTACATATCAAAAGAAAATGGATATCGTTTATACGTTGAACGGATGCATGGTCTCGAAAAGCCATAGCTTAAGGTAATGCAAATTCTTTTGAAATGTTTTTAGTGAAAAAAATGCTAATTGTATTACTGTTTTACACTGTCACATAAATCATCTGTTAAAACTCTTCCCCCAAATCAACAATAAAACTTCGGTGTGGTTGAAATTTCCTTGTCATTAATGAAAGCATCAAATGGGTGCGTTTTTGCATAGTGCAAGAACTAATATTAAAGACTTTTGGTTAATCGTTGGATATAAAATTACATTTGCCAATGATTAAAAACCTTTGGTACTCTCTCAATTCAAACACTTGCAATGAAATGAAGTATGATTCACAAGTCCTCATGAATTTCAATATTTCCAAGTCGCACGTTGGGTGCCATTTGTAATTTAACTAATTTTATTTTTTGAAAAGTCTCAAAGTTGAGTAGAAGGACGTGGCAGCGAACGTTAAGTATCGTGCCGAGAAATTTGTTCGATCCCTTGAAGAGTAGAAGGTTAATTTTTGCCTTTTTTAAGAGCGAGAATGTGGTTGCGGTTTTTTATTTATTAACTTCCCAATATATGCGTTTTTGTAATCGCCTCGAAAATCGAAATTGAAATTTTCGACTTTTCTTTACGTTTTGAGGTCTTTAGAGAATCTTTGGATAGTTTATAGAAAAACAGATGTATATGTGTGTACGTACGTACGTACGTTAGTGGACAGTTTTTTCTACGAGCATAACTCACGTAAACAAAGTCGTATCGACTCGTTAAAACGATTTTTTTTATTTAAGAAGAAAAAAAGGGGAAAAGTAGTGTTTTTCATGAAAAAATTCATTTTCAACCTGATTTACACATCGTAACATTAAATGTTAATAGAATTTATAAATTTAAATTTTTATCAATTTTTGTAGAGAAACCAGCAAAAACTTTTTTCATGATTACAAAAAAAAAATAAATAAAAAATAAAAAATCATTCAAAGTCACCATGTTGAAAAGGGTTTATACGAATGAGTATACCGTAAATCTTTTATTCATTCAAGACATCGTTGTAAAGTCAATAAAAGTTTATTAATATTTGCAAAATTTGAGCAGATTTTCAATAGTTTTCACAGCACAATGTTTTAACTTTAATGAAAAAAGTGCTTAAATTTTGAAAACCAATACAAATCAAATCAAATTTGCAATTGTGGTAATCAACGATTTGAATGGTAAAATGTTTTGTAGTCAACACATTTGAAATGCTTTCATCAAATAAAAAATTGTAGTTTTCAGGAGTTTTGTTCTTTAGTATTTGTAAGATTTCTTCCTTCATCATTTGTGTATTATTGTGTATGTATTATATATCTTACTTTTCACATGCAGTTGAACCTATTTTTGACTGTGTATATAATGTTTCTCAGGATCAATAGAAAATAAGAAATAATTATTAGTCTCATTGATAAAAAACCGCGAAAAAATATAAATTCAGTGATTATGCCAGCAATTTTGACCGCAACTATTCAAAATGGCCATCACGCGACAAAATCTCTTCAGTGAACGTAATAACAAAAACTGCATTCATTTTTGCTAGCGGTCTTTTATCTTTCAAGCAGAAATATGAAAATAACAAATAACGTAGAAAAGGCTTTGAACCTGTCCCCCCTCCGATTGATCCGCGTGAATAATCAAGCAAACCAATCCACATAAATCCTTACGTAATCAATGGACGCTCGCGTAGGTGTTACGATTAATATTAAGTCATTCCAATAACTTTTATGAGAGGTGCATTTTTATTATTTAAAGTAGTATTATTTCCATAATTATTATTATGTTTTATTTTTTTAATATCTATGTAGATATTACTAGGAAGTTGACCGTGTGGACCTAATGAGTCGCACTTCACGGCTTGTTTTATTTACATAATTATAATCAGCTTCTATTGTACCTATATTTCAATTATCAAAGTAATTTTCGAAGAGAAATAAATGAAACGTAATTTTGAGTGATTGGGGAGGCCCTAATTCACTAGGCGATTTTTTAAAAAAAAAACGGTATAATGATATCGAAAAACTTGTTAGATACTGAAAAAAAAGACTTTAAATATTCAAAGAAATGGTTTTTTCGTTAAGATTTTAAAAATGATGTCGCTAACATGTAAGCCTTCACGAACGATGATGCACGTTAGAAGCAATTCCTTGAAACTCCAGCATATGACAGCTTTACGGCGATTTTCTCATAAACGACCTTCATGTTTTCTTTGAAAGTTCAAGGCCGATGTTTAAAATCCTTCTCCTTGAAACACACCCATTAGAAAAGTCGCAGTGATTCCAAGTTAGGAAGTGGGAAGGCTATCAAACGGCTCCTCTTAAAAAGATGTCAACCGGAGAAGATTTCTCTCAAAATACCGCGAGAAATACGACCGGTATTTGCTATGGCTCCACCCTATTAGAATCGAAAACCACATATGTCGTTTATTTCCACTTGGTCGTTGGAGTAGTGGTTGGAGGTCGTCATAACAGTGACGCCATTCTCTTCAAAAAAAAAAATGGCCCGCGATGGTTACAGAGAACAAAGCACACAGTGGCTTTTGGGCTGCGAAGAGGTGGTTGGTAGAATTCTCGTGGGTTTTCGCCAAATACCGAAACTTCTGCTTGTTCACCGTTACCAAAAAGATGGAAGTGCACTTCGTCACTACTTCACGCAATATCGCTAAGAGAAACAGCTGTAATGATGGTATTAGAGCAAAACTATGCATGTACATCTTTCTCAATTGGACGGACTCAATTTTTAAGCATACATAATCTTGTAAGGATGCTGCTTAGGGTCACAGTGCAAGTTGGATTTAAGAAATGCAGATCCGGTTACCCTTTTCAATCAAGAATACATTCGTTGGGATTTAAATCGAAACGCGTGTGAAATGCTGACTCGACGTTTTTGAAGAAAAAAAACCAAGTTTAAGCCATGTTGTCCATGCAACGATATCTTGCCGACTACTGAAACCAACCGATTTTCTCAGCCTGGCCAGTGGCCCTTTAAATAATGTTCTTGAATGTGGTACACCATTATGCAGCCCATCCCCAAGCTTAACGACCAAATTACACAGCCAAAATTTGTTATTGTTAAACGAATTCTTTTGGTAGATTGGCCATCTATTATTTCATAATGCAAGTGAAAATGTATTATACATTTCGTTTAGCTCTTCATCTGCATCTGCCAGTTTTTGCTACTAATTCCATAAATCTATTTTTAACTTCCCAGTATATGGGAAGTTCTTGTAATCGCCTCGAAAATCAAAATTGAAATTTTCAACATTTCTTTATGTTTTGAAGTCTAAAGAGTATATATAAAGTGTTTTTAGATAGAAGTATGTATGTGTGTGTGTGTAAGTACGTACGTCTGTGCGTATGTGCGTTCGTGGACAGTTTTTTCTACGAGCATAACTCACGTAAACAAACTCCTATCGACTTCGTTAAGGTGTCAATCGAAGGGTCTTTGCAATTTTAAGAGCTGATTAGTTTTTGGAACATTTCGGTCGGGGGGCTTTGTTGTTTTGACCCTTTGAAGGTCATTTCTTTCATGCGCTATATCTGGCGAACCAAACATACGATTCGCATTGTTAAGATGTCAATCGACGCGTATTAACATTTTCGTTAACTTATCAACTTTTTATAAAAATTGTTGGAGCTGTTTTTTACTTTAAGAGAAAAAAGTGCAAAAAATTAGGTTTTTTTTTTCAAAAACAATCAATTTTTACCCTGATTTACGAAATATAGTAATCAATGTTTATAAAAATTTTATACTCCAAACAATGTTTGTAAAAACATCATCAACACTTTTTCTCACGATTACGAAAAAAATTAAATGAAAAATAAAAAATCATTAAAAGTCATCATGATTTTGAAGGTCATTTTTACCATTTACCATATCTCACGAACCAGATATAATATTTGCATCATTAAGGTGTCAATAGACGTGTATTAAAATTTTTGCGATTTTTTAACATTATGTAAAAATTGTTTCAGCCGCTTTTTAATTTAATAAAAGAAAATGCAAAAAAATAGACTTTTAGGGTTTTAGGGTTTTTTCTTAAAAATAATTTTTTAACCTGATTTGCACAGCACAGTAATAAATGTTTATAAAATTTACACATTCTTATCAATTTTTGAAGAGAAACCAGCAAAACCATATTCCATGATTATAAGAAAAACTAAATTAAAAATAAAACATCATACAAAGTTATCATGTAAAGAGGGTTCATGCAAATGATATTACTTTATATCTTTTATTCTAAGGAAATTGTTGTAAATTTAATCCAAGTTTTATAATATTTGTATAATTTGAGCAGATTTTTGATTGTTTTTGCAGTGTTTTAGTGTTAATAGAAAAACTGCTTAAATGTTGGAAATCCAAAAAAACCTTCCGTAGATGATATGATTAATATTAACTCATTCCTGTTACTGCTATGAATACCTCTCATTATTATTATTTAAAGTAGTAGTATTTTCAAAATTATTATTGTGTTTAATGTTTTTGATGTTTATGTAGATATTACTGGGAAGTTGACCGTGTAGACCTCAAGGGTCGCACCTCGCGGCTTGTTATTTATTATTTAAGTACAATTTACATATAAGAATACAAAAATATGAAAACTGCAATAAATGTTTCATATTTTCCAGCATATTTTGTCTTCACTTTATTTTTTTATTTAATCAAGTGCCAACCTTAATCGGCAAATAACATAACTGTTTTGTCTTTAAATTGCTGTGGTTTTGTGTTTTCAGAACTACTTCCTACCATCAATATCATTGTAGAGCTCCAGATGAATCTTCTGACGACTACCCATGCATCTTTGTCCGCATAATATAATTGATGATGGCATTTGCACAGAAATCATATTGAATGTGGTGGCTTTACTTAAAAGTTAAAATGTATTATGATAATTGAAAAAATGGTTCAAAAAAATTTCCATTTAAATATGCCACAATTAGTGTATCCATGCAAGATACTCATGTTACAGACACTAAATTTGAACGGTGTTCTCTAAATAAACGTCTTTTCATTATTTTTATTTTTTTAAACTAAATTTCATTTTTTGAATATAAAAAAAGCTAAGTAACTTACACGTTCAAAAGAGATAGATAGCGATTTTCAAAATATGATTCATTTCCAATCTTACAACGGCTTTATCGAGTCATTCGAGAATGATTATATTTTCGCTGATTTTGAAATAAGATGAGATCATAATAATAATATCAATCTGCCTTACAAACCTCACAAATTGAATCAAGGCGATGTGTTAAACCCTCTAGTGAAATCGACATTCAATGAATTTAAAACTATAATTAAATTTGCGTCGGGGTTGTCTACATCTAACCATTACCTACACTTTAGACAGTTGTCCTTAGAATACCTTTAAGATCCCTATTTGAGTTTCTTCACCATTCATTGCTGCCTAGTGATGGCTTATCTTTGCAACAAAAACCTCACGGTTTACTGTGTTTGAACCTGAATTAATCGATGTTTTGTAAAGCTTTTTATAAATTAATCGAAGAAAAAGCAGTAATTGACTTCATCAATTTCAGCAGCCGCTATTACAACATTAAAATCTTCTTCAAATTAAAACCAAAAAATTCTCGTTTAGTATATTGGTGACAACATTTTCTAAGAAAAGTCGTGCGGCCTTTTAAGATCTACGCGAAAAACTTCCCAGTAATACATAAATATTTCAAATAATAGTTATAAAAGTTCGCAAATTTTTATTATTATTTTTCGCATGCAGAAAACTGTGATAGTGCCGTAGACCATGATGTGGCTTATCAAAATCTTTCAATGAACCTGTCACGACTTTTTTTTTGAAAAATATCGTCTTAGACAACAAATTTCAAACAAACTTTCAAACTTTCGACCTGATTATCAGAACTATACTGGGAATTTGAAAATTCGATGATTAGTATACACAGGTCAGGACCAAAATATACTAACCTAAACCTAACAAAAATTTTGTTAGTTGAAATAGGAATAATGCATAGAAGAAATTACTTTGTAATTATTGCTCAACAGAAGTGATTATCTACTCTCTCGGCCCAAAATTTTCAGCTTTATTTTGGGTATCTTTTATCCTATCGAAAGCGCTTCGATGAATTTTTTTTGTAATGTTCATAAAGGCCCTTTTTAATAATTCAAGTTTTTCAACACAGATTGTTAACTTATAACACAGGATTGTACATATTTACATAATTAATATTGAAATTCACTAACTTTCTTTGCAAGAATCGTAAATCAATACATCTGCCACGCACAAAAGGGGGTCAACTAAATGCTTTGAATTCTCGTTAACATCCCCCACATTTAAAAACACTATACATGCTCGATTATGTTAAGTTCACAAAATTGAACTTGTGTGCAAAATTGAAACAATATCATTTCAATATTTTTGTACTCTTTATCATTTTTTAAACACACAACAAAAGAAAACCGTTGTTTATCATAATTTTTTTTTTGTCTTTCAATGATTTTCAAATTGTTGCATCTCTCAGTTTTGTGAGTACTAAAATATCTTCAATATTTCTAATCGATTCCATTTAATCAATATATTAAATACTTTCACTGCTTCAACTTACCTAAGTTATAGATTCTGGTCGTACTGCTTTATGCTCTTCCATGATTTCTACTCCACAAATTAAACTATCATGAGGTAAGGGTACTTTTGGTTTGCTACGTTTAGTAATTAATTTTATTGCAGAGTTTTCCAAAAAACTTTGTCAGCTTTTTGAGTGTTCTTATTGTTTTTGATTTTTCGTCTGTTTTTGCCGAAAACCCTTCATGAAAAGCAAAGGCTGAGTTTCAATATCTGAAAAATAAGATGCATTTCTTTAAACACATTCTCTTTCATTTAAGATTTATCTTATTTAAAGGAGAATGGAAAAAACCAAACATATAAACCACAATCTATTCCTATTATTCAAGACAAAGATAAACTGCTTGCTTGGTACAAATGTGCTTGCATGTCAACAGACAGTGTTTGAATTTTAAATTGAATAGAAATAATCTGAACAAAAAAATGAATATGTCATGATGCAATTGAATTAAAAAATAAGCTAACTTTCCAAAAAAAAGCCTACATGTAAAGTTCGTGTTATTCAATTCCAATTTTGACTCATGTTTCTCGCATCATTCATCAAATCATCGCCCGGCGATAGGCTTGGGATCAACATCCATTACCAACAATTTGGTATCACTTATACGTAAATCAGCTTCCACCTAAATTTAATCGTTCCTGGGACAGACAAGTTTGAATAAGATTTTTTATCGGCTTCAAGACAACTATTAAAACGCAAAGAATACAGCTTCAAAGCATGCATGTTAGTCGAGGCTGTGTCAGTATCACTTGATATACAATAAATAGATTTACGAGCAATCTTACTAATGTGGCTGACTTCATCTAGACTGAGCTGATTCGAAGTGGAAACCAGTCTTCCGTATATGAACGAGTTAGGCTAGCAGGAATAGCCATCTGAACGAGCATGTACGTAACCACAGTTCAGTCACCAGTATGGTAATAATGCTGCCAACTGCAAAGTCGTCCGAAACATGTGACGGAGACAAGCGTGATTCCCCAAATTAATTGATCAATATCTTTATAGGCTCAATATGTAGATACACACAATTTTTTTTATGTAGGTCGACTTCAATCATTGGCAAAATCGATTTGTTTACGCTATTTCTTGAATGCTAATCTGTACGCAAGCCTTGGAGTAAACAACCATGTGACAGTTTTTTTCTGAGAAATTGAATATTCAACAAATGTAAAATGAACCAACAATTATTTATGGCCCATTGTTAACAAGAAATAAACACTGTTTGCAGTTGAATTTTCGTGCGTCCAGCAAATGAAAAGAAAACATGTGTAGGAAGCGGGAATTCAAGAATTAGATTTAATTTTTCGGTGTTACATGCGCATTATTGATTAAATCTAGGACGTTAGTGAATGTTGTTTACTTCTGAACATTATATGTTTGTGCCTTAACAAAAACTAAAATAAAAACAAATATCATGCGAAAACTCCGCTTGCTGAGAAATTTGAGAAATGGAAATTTGTAAAAGCCTAAGTTTTCGACAAAAAATCTGAGAGTACAACTTGCTCGAAAACACTAGGCAAGTTATGTATACTCCACCTACGAATTATTTAATTGGCACGACTAGTGCGGCAATCGATTTCTGGCTCATTTGGTTATATTCAGAAAAATTTCAAAAATTTCATCTAGTTTTGAACCGTACAGCATTGAGCCAAAAATAAGATCCACGTGTCAAGCAGTAACATGTAATGTCCTTGTAAATATATAAACTTGAAGTCGCCGCAAAAATAAATCTCTCTGGTATCTCAAAAATTACAAAGTACAGACATGTAAAAACATTCCAAGTTTTCGTAGCGACCTAAAAGCTCAAGATGGATTTTCTTGAAGTTGTTTAGCTCACACACTCAACTAGTGATTTTCGTTAAGACCAATTTCGGAAAAACTCTTTGAAGAAGTGTCGTCGAAACTCTAACTCAGCTGTGATGTGAGTTTATGAATTCAGAAGAAGCTGACGTGATGAACGAAAAGAATACAATATATGAAAGAAAATTTACTTGAAATTCATCATTTTTTGGATTTTTGTAGATCATGCTTTTTGGCTTGCTTGCCAAATATGCACAAGTTCTTTATCAGAGCTCACAACCTTTCATGTTGCATATTAATCAGTTTGATAATTCTTATGGTTAAAATGGTTGTTCGGTCTGTAATGTATTCACCTAAAGAGGACAATTTTGATGATTCAGGCGACGCCGTTCATTTTTTTTCAACGTTGGGAGGTGAAAATCTTCAAAAGATACCGATCAGCTCCTGCCTCTCGGCATGCTGGATTTCTAACGACCAAAACCACCTCCGTTTCTTTTAGCCGTATTTAAAATTTCAGTACATAATACTTCCCAGACGATAAGAATCGGTATAAGGGATAAAACCAAATTTGTAAGTTTTGATGTCCTTTTAGTTAGATTAATAGTTCAGACTATATGTTTATGAATTATTTCCTGTTGATTACAAGTTTGGCATTGAGTTTAGTGGAGCTCATTGTAATTGTAACTTACTTCGAATGTTGGTGCTGAAGGAGATATTTTTTTAATGTCGTTTTAAAGGAGGTTGGGTTCGCCATGTTTTTAATTTTGTCCGGTAGTGTATCGAAAAAGTTAGCTGCTTTGTGGAAGGGGTCTTCTTTTAGTCGATCAGTTCTGGCAAATGCGACAGCTATCTTATTCATGCTTCTCATTCTGTAAGTGTTTTTCCCCTCAATTCTATCTGATTTTACAGCGGTGTACTCATTGCGGCGTAAATTCGTATGTATGAATTTAGCTCTTTTCATGGAAATCATGCCTTACAGATTCAATTCTTGGGCTGTTTTGTAAACTTCACTCGTTGGAGTTGGCATAGGGACATTGTAAATGGTTTTCTACGCCTTGGTTACTATTCTGTAGATGGTAATGAGGCTACCTTTAGAGGTTTGGCTCCAATTCAAGATGCCGTAGGAAATTTTGGAAAGGAGGTGCGCATACATAATTTGGATTTTTTTTTTCTTTGGAAAAAAGTAGAAGCGACGTAGAAGATCAATGAAGGCCGCCGGGTTTTCCTTAGATCATTGATATGTGAAGTCTATGTTAGTTTCTCATTTATTAGAAGTCCTAAATATTTTATTTGTTCTACTCTCTGGAGGGTTGTGCCATTGATCATCTAAAAATCCCGTGTTTGTGCATTATTCTTATATTGTGCCAGAGAATCCATTTCGATAAAGCAAATTATTTTGACGGGTAAAATATGATAAAGAGAGTGTGCAGTGAAAGAAAAAGATTTGAACTATTCACCACTTTAAAGAAAAAAATTTAATTTAAATTTCGAAATTAATTGGTTTTGGGAGAGTGTTGAGGTGTTGACTATAGGAAAGCATATTCTGGCTCAGCAAAACGATGGGAAAACAAGCCGCGAGGTGCGACCCTTGAGGTCCACACGGTCAACTTCCCAGTAATATCTTCATAAACATCAAAAACATTAAACACAATAATAATTTTGAAAATAATACTTCTTGAAATAATAATAATGAGATGTATTCATAGCAGTAACAGGAATGAGATAATATTAATCATATCATCTACGGAAGAGTTTTTTGGAATTTCAACATTTAAGCAGTTTTTTGTTAACACTAAAACATTGTTAAAACTATTAGAAATCTGCTCAAATTATGCAAATACTATAAAACTTGGATTGAATTTACAACAATTTCCTTAGAATAAATTATATAAAGTAATATCATTCGTATGAACCCTCTATACATGATAACTTTGAATGATTTTTTATTTTTAATTTAGTTTTTTTTTTAATTAAGGAATATGGGTTTGCTGGTTTCTCTTCAAAAACTGATAAGAATGTATAAATTTTATAAACATTTAATACTGTGCTGTGCAAATCAGGTTAAAAAAATTATTTTTTATGAAAATACCCTAAAACCCTAAAAGCCTAATTTTTTGCATTTTCTTTTATTAAATTAAAAAGCGGCTGTAACAATTTTTCTATAACGTTAAATGAATCGCAAAAATGTTAATACACGTCTATTGACACCTTAATGATGCAAATATTACATCTGGTTCGTGAGATATAGTGAATGATAAAAATGACCTTGAAAATCAAGATGACTTTTAATGATTTGTTATTTTTAATTTAATTTTTTACGTAATCATGAGAAAAAGTTTTGATAGCGTTTTTACAAACATTGTTTGGAGTATATAAATTTTATAAACATTGATTACTGGGTTTCGTAAATCAGGTTAAAAATTTATTGTTTATGAAAAAAACCCTAAATTTTTGCACTTTTTTTCCTTAAATTAAAAAGTGGATCCAACAATTTTTTTTCAAAATTTGATAGATTCTTACAAATGTTATTACGCGTTGACTGAAACCTTAATGATGCAAATCGTATGTTGGGTTCGCGAGATATAACGCACGACAGAAATGACCTTCAAAGGGGCAAAACAACAAACCCCCCCGACCGAAGTGTCCAAAAAACTAATCAGCTCTTAAGATTGCAAAGACGCTTGGATTGACACCTCAGCAAAGTCGATACGACTTTATTTGCGTGAGTTATGCTCGTAGAAAAAAGTGTCCACGAACGCACGTACGTACGTACGCACTCACACACACACACATACATACTTCTTTCTAAAAACACTTTATATATACTCTATAGACCTCAAAACGTGAAGAAAAGTTGAAAATTTCAATTTCGATTTTCGAGGCGATTACAAGAACTTCCCATATACTGGGAAGTTAAAAACGGGAAAAGAATATATTTCATAAATGAAAATTATTATCAATTCGTCAATTCGACCTCTACTCTACATATTGAAATAAAAGTCCTCAAATAAAATCAAGCAATATCAGTTCAATAGAAAAATGCAAATAATGACAAAACTTAAAGGAATCACCCCGATTTGGCATCAATCTGGGCAAGAAACGGCCCAATATACAATTTTATCTCATTATTCGCCAGCGTATTCAGTTGCACGTGAAGATGCGATATTTTTTGTGGGAAACAATGTTATTGCACTAATCTCAGTGACATTGATTATTTCCATTTCTTTATTGGATTTGTATTTCTTTTCTTTTGTTTTATTAGTAACACTTAGGACTTAATGAGCTAGTCAGAGTATTGTGAATTTTAATCGGGATCGCTACTATGTGGTCGACTTACTGTGTTATAATGTTCGTTGTGATATTGCCCCATTATCAACCATTCACGCCTCAATCATCTTCCTGTTGGATGCGCTCAAAGTTGAGAGGCCTACGAGTGAGCATCACTGGCGGCTTCTTGAAATGTCCTCGAATATGAGCTCTTCGACTAGTTTGTTGCATCAGCGACCAGCATAATCGGAAGAATTGTGCCACCAACTGATATAAATATCTGATTTTCTTGCTTAAAAAAAATTACCAAAAAGACGGTGTGCATGGACGAATTTGACGAATTGACTGAAGAACTATATTGTAATATCTTAGCATTATCTGAGTGTTGTGCCTCAAGCGACTCACCAATTATTTTAGTTCGACATTTCACCGCCATCTGAATGGATTATGAAATGAACTTTATTCCAATTAATCCATGATTTTTAGCTGATTCAAAACATTGTTCAAATGTTCAAATTTATCTTTCCGCACTTCAAGCTAAAAATTCTGCCAAAAACGTGAAGGCTTCATAAAAATATTTATCTTTTATATAGCCGTCATTAATGGTGTAAATTCGGTAAATGAAAGATTTCAAAGTGACAATTGTATATATTGCAAACAATTATTTTATTAAATGAACAAATTGAAATTTATTTAAGTTTTGATACACTGTTGTTTTACTGGATAAAGTTTTATTGCCTCCCTGTCGCAGGAGGTAGACGAATATTTTATCCTCAGAGCTGACAATATATCCATATTATGTTGAAAATGTCTTTAATTTTTAAAATCCTTATATTTTTAGTATTTTTGGATGACTATTTGTTGTAAACTTTCAAATGGGACCATGATAATTGTTGGCTGTGATGATGACCTCTTGTCGTCCATTCACTCTCCGATCATGAACCTCTTCGGCATGCTCAAATTGGAGAGGCCTAAAGATGCGCATGGTTGAATGGTCACCTCACAGGTGCTTTTCAATGGGCGAGACCTTCAAATGGTTGTCTGCGAAAGGGGCATACAACGAATGCAACAATTTTTAATCAAAATTAAAATAGTTGAATTTCAATCATTATAGTCAACGTGACAGTAAAAAATCAATGCGTTCGATTTCGATATTTTCAACCGCGCCAGTTGCGTAGGCAGTGTAAAAATTCATTATAATTTTCCAAACTATATTTAGTTATGGCTTGTTGTCTTAAATTCTAAAATTAGATGGAATTTCGAGCAACTGGTAACCATTCACCTAACAAACTACACTAAAGATGCGTTTTGAGGATTCTCACGAAGATGAAAAATAAATCAATCGTGATCATTGAGCCGCAGGCAATTTTCAAGAGATTCCAGGGTTCAACCTTGACACTAGCAAGGACTTGACTAAAAACCTTTAGATGTTGAAAAATATATCACAAAGCCTTATTCACCAAGGCTCTTTGGCTTGTTAGGTTCATCGAAGATCTAATTCACGGTTTTGTTACATGGAGAATATTTGACCATTTGATGATTTTTAAGAACTAAGTTTACCATTATGTGCCAATCACCAGAAGAATCAATTCTTCTCGTTTCTGCTGTTAGTCTTATTGAAATCTATCACTTTATCCAAAATTGTCACCGAAATTTTGACAATAATATCAACAGTTCAAATTGAACTCCTGGAATGTCTTGTTGAAGAATCCTGGTAGCATTTACGAACTCTTCCAATATCGCGATTTAAACGATTTTGAAAATTTATCAAACTAGGTAAAACAACACATTTTAATTGCTCGACGGTACAAGGTTAGTTATTCCATATTTGATTGCTGATTTAGTTGGATATCTTCAATCTAATAAGAACACGTGAAATAATGTGATTAAAATTGACTTGTATTAGCAGAAGATATTGTTAGTTGTTCCTGGCGAAAATTCTCTATCACTATTAGTGTCGACAGGATACTCATTAGAGACCACTCTTTCTCTTCTCTTTCCCTATCGGTTACATATTAAAAACGTGAATGGAATGCATTAAAAAAGTAATTGGATATGTTTTGAATTTTTTTACAAAAAATTAATAAATAAAAAGTAAAAGTAATTTTGCCATTTTGCAATTTTGACTAATAATAAACCGTCTACAAAAAGGATTTTTGTAAGAAAACTTTATCGAATTAACGAAAGATTTACTGGAAGTCGAGCAAAATCGATTTAAATATCCATTTTTTCAAAATTACAATAAAGCAAGCATTAATTAAATGCTACGAATTATTATGATTTAATTGAACGCTACGATTAGAAGTAACGACTGCTTCCATTTTAAGCCTCAATATGAATAGTCCTTATAGTCCAGTCAATTGGGAGTTTGACCGTGCATTTTGGGTAGGCAGAAATTTTTTTAATGCAAAGCGTGGGCAATGGTATAGAAAGCTTAAGTTCAAGTTTCTGGGGTCGCAGCTCCTGTCCTTTGGGCTCCATCTTCAAAACAAAAGAAGTTGGGGCGCCCTCATATCTCCGAAACCATGGCTCCCACAAGAAAGTTGTGTATGGCAAACTTGCGTAGAATAAAATGTTTAGCAAGTCGTTCGTACATCACTTTTACGTTGGGTCAATAATAAAAAAGTTACAAGCCAAAAACCACACACAAAAAGGGGGGAACATCTTTCGGGCGCCACAACTTTTTTAATTTCACGTTTAACGCGAAACACATTGAGATACTATTCCAAGATAATTTTGTCACAAATCGTTTGCGGTATTGATTGTTGCAATCACTGCATATTAACGGGAGTTATTTCATCCCAAAGGGGAGAAAGTCGCATGAAAAACTCGTTTTTAGGCCAAATAATCGGCTTTTGATGGCAAACCCCCGTTGCGAAACTCGCGGAGCATTTTGGTAGGCAAGCAAATTTTTAGTGCAATGTGCGGTATGCCTTACTGGCAGCTTTAATCCAAGTTTCTGGGGTCGAAGCCACAATCCTCTGGGCTCCATCTTGAAAACAAACAAAAAGTGGAGCATCCCTATATCTCCGGAACCATGACCCCCACAAGAAAAATGTGTACGGCAAACTTGCGTAGAATTAAATTTTTAGC